>JAATLQ010035692.1:0-31293 GCA_013421005.1 Heliconius erato x Heliconius himera
TTTCCATGTTAATTCGACGATTCAAAAGTGCTTATAAGAGTTTATTGGAATAAGTAATATTTTGAATTTGAATACTTTAATGATTGTATAAATTTATCATATAAAAGTTGCTCATTTGACAGTATGTTCAAATATATATAAATAGACAGTTTCGTAGCCATGATCAGTCGAATAAACTAAACAGAATGTGACGCTGCTCGTTTTATTATTCCCATATTCAAACCACTACTGGAACAATAGTCTACCTACGGCAGTGTTTCTAGGTTGATGCGACCTTCAAAAAGAGCGTCTTGCCATTGCGTTGACTTAGAGCCTTGATTACTACTTACTAGGCTCCAGAGGTCCGCAAAGTTTGATATGAATTACGACTTGATACCTCTACATGATCTCGAGATAAAGTAACTTGACAGACGGACAGCAAAGAGATCCTTAGAGGTTTAGTTTTTTTTTGTTTCGAGGTACGGCACCCTAAAAAGAATATTCGAGTAGAATAAGCTGTTGCTGCATGCATAAGCTGATATGCACTATTATCTATGTAGATATTATATTATCAAAGGAATTAACAATTAATGACTACTTACTTTTTGTTAATAATTGATTATAAAAAATATTTTTTATAATTCCGCCTCGTTACCAGGGCGAAGAAATGAAAATTACTATTTATATATTTTTTTTATGGAAAAACAAGGCAAATGGTTAAAACTATTTTAACAGAATTAATCGCATATATTTGGGATTATACATTTTTGACATTGGAAACCTGACATTTCGATCACTTTTCGATCATACATTGGTCAAACAAAGAGAAGCATCGGTGTTAGGGTGAAGGAACACATTTCCGATATCAAGAATGGGCATGTATCGAAATCAGCTGTGTGTGAGTACACTGTGGATAAACCCAGCCACTACATTAAGTTTGATAATCCCCAAATCCTCGCTAAGGAAAACAGATACATTCCTTGAATCCTAAAATCCGCGAGGCTGTTGAAATCACAAAAACATCCTAATTTCAATAGAGAGGATGGCTGGAAACTTTCTACCACCTGGGACCCACTCCTAAAATCATTGAAGTCTCAAACCCACCATACCAGAGGGCAAGATACTATCAGCTCATTCTGCAGGAATCCAGGGCAGTACGCGAGGCAATTAAGAAATCGTTGGCGGTAGTTTGATATAATAATTATGTCAACTGACAGACGACCCGTGACCCCGGACACAAAGTGTTCGAAATGTCGGGTTTCCAAAAATGTATAATCCCAAATGTACGCTACTAATCCGGTTAAAATAACTTGATTTATTTTCACCATTATTACCCATTTTTCATTTAAAATGTGTAATAGCTATTACTTAGGTCCACCTTTGAAGTATATGATATTTATGAACTATTATTTAAGTGTATTTTTAAATCTATATTCTTATTTATTTGTACTAACTTAAGTGAAGCAAGAAGACGCAAGAATGAAGAACATTTTGCAAGTATTAAGACTGATTTTTAAATTTTAAATTTGTAAACATTAATTACATAAATCTCATGTAAGTGACTGTAAAGTCTTTGTTGAGAAATAAATATCTTTAAACACAATCTACATTTTACCAATTTTCCCAATTGGTTGAATGCTTCGGTGTGATCATCTATACTGTTATATACTTAATAAATCGCAATTTTAATCTCTTGACATGTTATTTGATTTTGCTTGTAAAAATAGAACTAATAAAATATAAATAATAGAAAGAATAGTTATTTCATAACTATCAGGAGTTACGAGATAAAAAAAATAGATGTCTCAGATGTCCCAGATCTGATCACGCTTAACAACTTTTATTAACTTTTGTTAATTATTTCTTAGTGTTTAACTGGACCACTACTGTTCTACATCGAGTTTGAAAATTTTAGAAATCAAATATAGCTTAGATCCTGCTCAGGCCTAATAGCTAAAAAAAAAAGTTTAATTCAAATCCCTCCAGTAGTTGAGAAGATGTGCGTGTACAAACAGACAGACAACAATTCTAAAAATCATAGAATTGTAATCTATTACAAATTTTATACTACCCTCAATATTTTGTTTTTATATTTAGAATATTTTATGTCTTATTGTAGCATAGATATCATATTATTTAAACAGGTATCTTTAAATATCTAAAAACTTTTTTCGTAATATATCTACAAATATTTGTGCCTATATATCTCATCTAACAGAAATGGTTCTTTAAGTAACTTAAATAATAAAGGTCGTGAAGAAGGCGAGGCCGAGGAGTCTTACATTCGCCTTTTAAATTACCTCTATTGAGAACGTACCGCAGTTGTCTGTCCGTCTCGAATCTGGCCGGTTACCTTTTAGCTTTTGACGAAAGCTTACGTTTAACTAAAATAATATCATTTAAAAATGAAAGAACTAATATTTTTGTTAGTGGTTGTTTCAACGGCATGTGGTATGTGCATTTATTTATTTTATTTTAAATTCAATTCTAATTTTGTTATGATGCATCTCTATTCTCTTACTCTTTTTGTGGAGTAAAGTTTGTCATATAACACTTATTTGTTAATACATTTTTAATTTTAAAGATGAAATTAAGCATTGAATAGTTGATTATCATTTAATATTTAAGTTTTGTGTATTTTGTTAGTTTTGAAATAATTCAATAAATGGCTAAAATAATACATTTAGATATAAAATATGAATTTTATATACAAATCATAGCTTCAATATTATAAGAAACCGGTTCAGAAAAGGTATAAAATTTTAAGTGAAAAAATAAAAGAACATTGCTCTCGAATGATTTTATTATAGTCACACAAATAGACAGATAACTAAAACTGTTTACTTTATCGTAATAAACATTGCCTCAACTGTCCACATACAGTCAGTCCATTAAAATTTTTAAGTTAAATGAGAAAATAAGTCACCTTATTACAAGATAAGATAGCTTGCTTGTAAATTGTAACATGATTTAAAAAAAACCGGACAAGTGCGAGTCAGGCTCGCCCACCGAGGGTTCCGTACAAAAATTGGAGGTCTCGAGCTTTTTTCTGAAATTCAGGCTTAGCTTAGCCAGAGCCCTTTCATCTATTGTTATTTATCCCTCACTTGAACTAGTGGATTTAATAGCAAATTTATATATATATATATATATATATATATATATATATATATATATATATATAAACTATATATAGTTTAGTATATATTTATATATATATATATATATAGTTTAGTATATAGTTTTATATATATATATATATATTTATAAATTTGCTATTATTTAAATAATATATTATTACTTATATACTAATATTATATATAATATTATATATCTACTAATAATATCATATTAAATAATATGATATTATTAGTATATATAGACATGAAATTGACATGCACGGGTACATGTGTTTTATTCTCATTGTTTTTACATTAACGATAGTAAAATGAATAATATTATATTGTCGTTTCATCCCACATTGAAGAGGAGGCATTGACGACGACCATTGTGTTAATACACGATTTCCATGCCTGTCCATTATAGCCTCCATATTAAATATACGTAAATACATAAACAAACACTCATATACAAAAACAATAACTATTTATCAGAATTTCTACTTAACTCGTGACCACAACCTGATAACAATGATCAGAGTAAAACCTATATGCGTTACATTTAAAAAAGTCATGGCATTCGTTTATTTATAATTTACTCATAATTTTTTCAAACTAAAAGAAGAGACCAGTCGTGGTACTGGGGTTCAAAGTGTGACTGTAAACGCGACAGGTTGTGGGTTCAATTCACACTTGCAGGAAATGAAATATTTATTTATATTTCCATTTGTGTCGAGGCAAAGTGCGGCGTTGAGTTCCACCGCTCAATACGCAATGCCTCGAGAATTCAGCTGAAAATGCGTCTTAACACTAGGTTCCCTCTGCGTATCTTGCTGTGAGCGGGGTACAACGCTATAAAAAAAAAGTAAAACTAATCAAAATACTTCTAAAATATAAATTTAAATAATAATGGGAATCGAATACACAACCAGTTACGTTTACAATCTTGTGCCCCTACGCCACGACTGGCCTTAAAAGATAGGTAGGTATTAAATAAAAATATTCAGCGTTGTAAACACGTCCTGAGGACATTATAGAACTACTTCGCTAACATCATTGTTTTTTTTTAATTAAAAAATAAATTAAATTAAATCAGCTTCACGCTGTATCCAGCATACAGCAGGGTAGGCAGAACGAACATAGTGTTAAAACACTCCGTTCCCCACTTTCCGTCGAGTTCTGGAGGCGGAGCTCAACGCCGCGCTTTGCCTCGACAACAGACCGAGTAAATGAAAATATAAATGTAAATAAATATTTCCTCGAGTGGGAATCGATCCCACAACCAGTCGATTTTACAGTCATACTTTGGCCTTATTTTTAAATTACGTAACCCCCAAAACGGGTGGTAACATGTAGTAACGCGGTAGGGGTCGTAAGGGTCAAAAATGTTCATGCAAATGGAGTTGCAGATGGCAACTAACGTATATTGTATATAGTATTATGTTGATCCAAAAGCCAATCCATTATCTTATCAAATCGTTTTATATCACGCCACATTGAAACTGAATTCCAATTTCTTCAATTATCCAATCAATATCTTAAGATTGATTAAGGTCATCGTGGCGTAGTAGTGTGCCTATGAGCATGACGGTTGAGATTCGATTCTCAGAGCGTCAAATGCTGCCTTTGAACATACAATGCCTCGAATATTAAGCGGAATGTGGAGATCGAAGTGCCTTGACACTTTTCCCTTTACCTACCCTGCTTCTTTATGTGGAAAAGTGTGAAGCTAATCTTTTTTTTTTAAATGGACTTCCATATGCAAGAAATAGTGCAATATACAATGTTGCTATCTTTAATAACATTTTCAACTTTTAATAGATATATTTTATATTTATACTTCCATAATATTTTTTTTTTTTATTTCAGGTCTCCAGTACAGTGGGCTCAGAGGTAAGTAGATTTTTAACGGAAATGGCATTTTTTTTTCATTACCTATAAAATAAACATTTTTACGCATCTCACAACAGAAGCACGAAATACCTACGAAAATATAGTTTTATAATTAACAAATTGTTACAACATAATACGGTATTTCTTGTTATGTTAATTTTATAACGGGAACGATTAAATATAACTGTTTTTTAAACTGTCATTTATCACATGTTTACATATTAGTATTAGATATATAGTATTCCATATTAGTATTAGATTTATAGTAGTATTTTATTATGATATATTATATCCTAAATGCATTTATTTTTTTAAAAAACTTCATTGTTCCTATTAAGTCTTTTTAATACGTTTTTATTGTATAAAAAAATTAAAAGAATATAATGTTATTTATATTGTGATTACCGACCTTCTTTCTATATGGATACATAGATACGTACTTTAAACGTATTAAGTAATATAGGGATAATAAAATTGTAAAGATTGTTTACAATGGCGGGCTTATCTCTTAAAGAAATCTTTTCCAGCCAACCAACGGAAGTGGATGAGAACCAAGTTGCGGTGTAGAGACAATTAATGTAAACTTAATAGAAACAAAATAATATTAAAAATTTATAAACATAAAACATAGTGTATAAAAAATTAATTATGTATACAAACATCCATACATATTTACATAAATAAATTCAAATTCAAAATATTCTTTATTCAAATAAACACTTATAAGCACTTTTGAGTTCTCGAATGAACATATAAACAAAAAAAAAGGTACCACCGGTTCGGAAGGCAGTTCTGCTGAGAAGAGCCGCCAAGAAACTCAACAGTTGCTCTTTTGAATGTCAATGGTATAATATACAATATACAAATAAATAAAATATAAATTACTATATAATTGCTTATATATACATACATACATACACACACATATGTACATACATATTCATGGTGACTATAAATATACAGACTTCATATAAGAAGTCATATGAATATACAAGTATACTTGTATACAAAAAAAAACATGTTTAAGTGAGGTAGTCAAATTAAAAAAATACTGAGCTACAATCGATAATACAAGTTACAATCGATAATAAGACCTAATTTTTTTACTTTTTCACAATAAGATATAGTCTAGATTATTGAATCGGAGGGATGGTATCCCAGTTGATTTTGAATCTAACTCTGTTGCTGCCAATGATAATAGCCTGAAATTTGTTTGGGCTTATTAACAGACCAAAAGTAAAAAAATTAAATTAAAATAAATTAGCTTCACGCTGTATCCCGCACACAGCAGGGTAGGCAGAGGGAACCTAGTGTTAAGACACTCGGTTCCCCACTTTCTGCCGAATTCAGGAGGCATTGCGTGTTGAGTGGCAGAACTCAACGCCGCGCTTAACCTCGACACCAGAGCGAAGAAATGGAAATATAAATTTAAGTAAATATTTCATCTCCTCGAGTGGGGATCGAACCCACAACCAGTTGGTTTTGCAGTCACACCTCGTGCCGCTGCGCCACGACCGGCCTCTTCGCTTAAATTACAGTGCCGGTAAAGTTACAAATCATCAGCATAAAGATAGAAGGGAGAAGTAATGACTCTTGAGATATCTCTATATATAATAAGACAGTAAAAATATTTTGTCTGTACATATAGTAATTTTGACTGAAATGGATAGAGGGACACTTAAAAATAATAATAGAAAGCAAAAAGTTTTTTTTTTTAATTTCTTGTCTGTCTGTCTGTCTGTCGACATATTTTTGTCCGCATTTTTCTCTGAAAGTACTGAACCGATTTACTTGAAAATTTCACCAATTGCTTTGTTTTAACTCAACTTAACTACTAAAGTTAGTTCATCAAAATCGGTTCATTAAAAAAAAAGTTATCGTCATTTGAAAGAAGTCGTAATTAATTCAATACAGAGATAAAGAACGATCTTGAAAGAAATATCAAGTAAATACAAAGATTTTTTGGTTTGTTCTTTCATATAATATATATAACTAATTTAAAAACTGTACAGGAGTTAATATGCAATTATTACAGTTATTTTACAAAGAATATTATGAATCCTTCAAATCAATAATTTAACATTTAAGGCTGTTTCTGAATGAGTAAATTAAATTATTCACTGACATCAGCACATTTAACAGAGTATATTATATAGGTAAAAAGAACATAAAGTTACAAAAATATATACGTGTAATAAATAATTAGCTTTATGTATATTTTAGATAATGTCATAAAAAAGTCATAATAGAAGTCATTATAGTAGTCAAATCAATTCTGCTTATTAAATCAATAATCATGTATTTTAAGCGGGCGAAGCCGAGGACGAGCCGCTAGTTGTTAATAAATATAGAAAAAAGAAGTGGGGAAAGCTTGGGAGACGCCAGCAGTAAGTTCAAGCCATGTTGATGTGATATCATTTGCTTTTATACATTGCCGGCGACCGAAGAGGTAAGATCGAAACCAATTTATGGCTTCGTAAGAAACATTAACTGCCCGAAGAGTGCCAAGAAGTATATCGAGGTCAACAGAGTTGAAAGCACTGCTGAAATCAAGCAGTATCATAATAGTGGGCTTGGTCCATATTACACCGATGACCGAATGTCCTCAGTAATATTCAGCAGTGCTCCGACTTTGCTGTGGAAAGGACGGAAACCGGATTAGAAAAGACAAAGTAGATTGTTGGATGAGCAAAAAGGAGTCAAGTTGGGTGTTAACTAAGGATTCAAGAATCTTAGATAGAATAGGGAGGATAGATATGGGACGGTAATCAGTGACATTAGAAGTATTGGTAGCTTTAGGATGATATAAGCACTTTTCCACTGTGAAGGAAAGACATTACGAGTCAGTGAAAAGTTAATGATGTGGGTAACCATTGGAGCGATGCTTCTTAACACAGGAAGAATCATGTCAAGGCTAATATTGTCACTACCGAAGGCTTTGGAAGAAAAGGAGTGGACACACTTTTTAACATCCACCTCGGACACATCGTTGAAAGAAAATGAAAATGAGTCTGGTATGTCAATATGAGACAAAAATTTCAGAGTTTTAAATTTTAATAGGGGACTTATTCTAAATGGTGGAGTTGTAAAAAAAGAGATAAGAATATTAAGTCTTGAAAATCCACTGAGACTTGACGAGTATCAGTGGTTTTGCTCACACCAAACGAACGAAATCCAATAATCTCCAAACTTGTGCTTGACAGAGATTCTGAATAGTATTGTGAAAGTAGCGACGCTTGGCATCTCTACACATCCTATTGCAAATGTTTCGCAATTTTTTATACGCACTAAAATTTTCAGACGATTGTATTTTTTTGTGTTTAACCTTGGCTCTGTCACGTTTAGCCATTGTATTTCTAATAACTTGTGTTAACCAGAGAGCATGATGATTGTACACATTAATCAATTCAGTAGTTAAAGATCCTGCCATAAAGTCAATATTATTTGATGACATTATGAGAGACCAATCGATGTTCCTCACATCCTCTCTTAGGCGTTCAAGATCCATATGCCAAAGGTTCCCTTTTCACCACAAACAGACGTAATAAATTGTTAAAGCTGCTGTAATGTAAATATATTTTGTACAATACATAGAATTAGTTGACTAACCGACCGACTTTATCTCACCAGATATAAAATATATATATTTTTTGCTTTTCATACAAACAAAATAAATAAAGCCTGACCCAAAAGTCCATACATTTCATACATACGAGTATATCTTCTCTCTTCACGAACATTTGAAAAAATAATATTAAAAAAATACAGAATTTTACTACAATAACCATTTAACTTCATATCAACAACATAACTTGTATGTTGTTTGTTAGAGTTTGTTTAGCGGCTTAATAATTATTAGAATATTTATTTTTTAGATAATAAAAGTATATATTGCTTTATAATAATTAACACCAACAGTGAAATTCGGGTGGACAGACGCTCTGGCTGACAAGGAATATTTCTTTAAAATTCCTCGGACGATTGCCGCAGCTGAAAGTGAAGGGTGGCGAAGAACGGAACGACCTCCGGGACCTCTCGAAGAACTTAGGCTGTATTGTCCTCTTGGAAGAGCAGTTTGCCCTCTGTATGATCCTTCCGGATTCGTTGCGGGTCTACAACTAGCTGTATGTATTTTTTGTTTCATGAATTTATCATGTTAATTTTTAAAAAAGTATTTTTTAAATTATAAATGTGTATATTGTTTCGTTTAAACTGGAAATCTTCGCATATAACTTTTATATTTAAGCGGCTTTTATAGATAATTTAGTCAAAGGTGTCTTGTACACTTTTTGGCATCTAACAAGCAAGTTAAGCCAAATACTAAATATATGAACTACTACTGAGAAGTTCTTTTGGCTTATTGGAAGAACTGCTGGTTCGATTTGAAACATTCTGTTTCTGTTGAAGAGTCCATTTATCGAAGAAGACGACTATATTACGTGGATCGTTTCGATGTAAACTACAGTACCTGCGGTATCAGTTACCTCGGGCACTTACACGAGTCATGTCTTATACACCACTCTAAAATATTTCCATTTCAACACGGGAGGGAAGATACTGCAGTACGTGTAAAAACTAATCAGAAGGATATATATAAGGAAAAACAAGTTATTGATACGATATAAATACAAAATAAACGTGAGGCCAGTCGTGGCACAAGCGTATGGCTGTAAACGCGACAGGTTGTGGGTTCAATTCCCACTCGACGAAATTAAATATTTCATATTTTCATTTCTTTGCTCTGGGGTCGAGACAAAGTGCAAAGTTTCTAGTTTCTCAAACTCAACCCGCAATGTCTCTAGTTTCTCAAACTCAACCCGCAATGCCTCCAGAATTCGGATGAAAGTGGAGAGCGGAGTGTCTTACCACAAGACTCCCTCTGCCTACTCTGCTACACGCGGGATACAACGTGAAAATGGAAAAAAATACTATAAATAAATTAGCTTCATTATTTTTATCACATATTAACAGGGTAGAACGTATAAGATAATCTTTACAGATAGCAACTGAACACAGTAATTAATTATTTATTATCATTCAATTGACGTACGTATACGTAATAAAAAAGAATTTGTATGTGTATCTTGTCACTTGTACTTATGAAACATTTGGATAAAAAATATTTATAAAAACAAAAACCCTGACTGCATAAAACTAAAAAGAAAATAAACAAACTCAATAGTTTATTAGGATTAACTGTCGGAACCTCTTTAAATTATACAGGGTTCCTGGTAAAGATTTTATTGATTGAAGAATTACTTATAGGTCCCGACTGTTAATCCTAATAAACTATTGAGCATGTTTATTTTCTTTTAAGTTTTATGCAGTCGGGATTTTTGTTTTTACAAATATTTTTTTATTTTTCACTTTTTTGTTAGAATTCATTATAGTAATGATATTCATGATATACCTTTTTAAAATCCTCGTATTAAGCTCTTGAATTTGATACCCATATTGTGGTATTCGAAACGAAAAAATATTTTTTCACTAAGGCCAATGGCGTCCCACAGCTGCCATGATTGTTTTCTTTTAACGTCACCTATCTAAGAACACTTGGGCTGCTAATACGAATCTAACGATACCTCAATTGTATAAATCCGTTCAGCGGTTCTGGAGATATAAGGTAATAAAGAGTATTACATACATACAAGATACGCGCGAAAAACATAACCCTTCCTTAGCAGTCGGGAATAAGCGAGCTTTGGCTATGTTCACCTTGGGTTCGGATCCTACTCGATGGAATGATAGAGGCCAGTCGTGGCGCAGCGGCACGAAGTGTGACTGTAAAACCGACTGGTTGTGGGTTCGATCCCCACTTGAGGAGATGAAATATTTTCTTAAATTTATATTTCCATTTCTTCGCTCCTGTGTCGAGGCAAAGCTCGGCGTTGAGTTTTGCAACTTAACACGCAATTCGGCAAAAAGTGAGAAACGGAGTGTCTTACACTAGGTTCCCTCTGACTACTCTGTGTGCGGGATACAGCGTGAAGCTGATTGACTGATTGGGAGAAGGTGATAATGTGGCCCCCAATTTTGTTTTTGAGGTCCAGTATGAAAAGTAAAAGGATTACAAATCTAAATAATATATCACCGGTATTGATATTTATTTATCTATATATGATTTGCAATGAAATGAAAAAAAAAGTGACAGAATATTAAAAAATAGGTATGTTCTGAAAAAACGCAAATTTAACAATTTAAAATCAAGAGAGGGTGATATGAACCCCCTTTAACCAAATTAAATGTATTAAACTTAATAACAAAAATCGCAGATTTATTTCGGCTGCACAGCCAGTGGAGTCCATAAGTTATGGAATTGACTCTGAATCCACTCTTCTTCAAGTCTCTTGCTAGAATAACTCGTTTCACAAAATATACAGAATGTATCTGAGTTCTCAGGTGAGGTCGGTCATTTTCATCACATTCAGACGAGTTCTACGACTTTTTTATTATTGTTGCCTACAGCTGGATATCACATCCATTGGTATTGGCTAGAACCGCTGGCGACATCCTCTCTATTATCTCGGCTATATCGAATCGTATAGCCGCATCAATATCCGCGTCCAGGTCCGCTTTCGCTTTCAAGATTTTTTCTTGATAGCACAGAATTTTTGTGTATCTGTAAACGAGTAAAATATTCAAATATCATATCTGTATGTTATAGGACCCCCGGTATCATAATGCAAGCAATATGAGAGAGTCAAATTACCAATATCGAGAAATCTCTTATTAATAGATTTCTTATTGCACATAAAACAATGAAAATTTTTCATAAATATGCATAATTTTATAAGGTAAAACTTTAAAAATCCTGTAGGACAACGCTTTTTAAACATAATATCGAACTCACTGCAGCTCTAACTTGATATTTGCAAAATTATTAAAATTGCAGCACATTAAATAGTTTTGACGAGTGCATTTTTAAATTGCTTCGTAAACCACAGAAATGCGCTGGCTTCTCTCAGATTTTTTTGCATAATTTTAATATTATCATATGTTCCGTTTTTGAAAACGTTTCACAGGCCAGCGTGATTCTCAATAACAAATATCAAAGGGGGCCCGTGATATCTGCGGGGGTCACAATACTAACTTCCTATATTTTCACTTCTTTGACACTGAGGCCGGTCGTGGCGCAGCGGCACGAGGTGTGACTGCAAAACCGACTGGTTGTGGGTTCGATCCCCACTCGAGGAGATGAAATATTTACTTAAATTAATATTTCCATCTCTTCGCTCTGATATCGAGGTTAAGCGCGGCGTTGAGTTCTGCCACTCAACACGCAATGCCTCCAGAATTCGGCAGAAAGTGGGGAACAGAGTGTCTTAACACTAGGTTCCCTCTGCCTACCCTGCTGTGTGCGGGATACAGCGTGAAGCTAATTTATTTTTATTTTTTTATTTTTGTTCTGGTGTCGAGGCAAAAGCGCAGCCTTATACCACAATATCTTCAGAATTCGGTGGAAAGGGGAGAGTAGAGTGTCTTAACACTAGACTCCCTCTGCGTACTCCGCTACATGCGAAATATTGCGTGGAGCTGATAAAAAAAATTTAGTTTACCAACAACTTTAATTAGACGCTCATTTATCAATATTTAGTATATCGCAGTCTGAATATTATAGGCAATAAATAATAGATTTTCATCGTCTATTAATATGTTTTAGTGGTTTTATTATAGACACATTTTATTTATTAAATATGGAACGTTTGGACTAAATCACTGATAACAACTAGTGAACTTTGATATGTAGATATTTTAGTCTATTTAGATGTAGTTCGCGTAAACAATTTAAGATTAGATTTATATTTATATGAACGTGTATTGTTCAAAATTAAAAATTGAATTGATTAGATAAAAAAGTAGTAGAGTAAAAAAAAAATTTAAAATTTAACAGTTTCAAGTCTTGTTTAATCATTTTTCAATTGAATTATGATATATAACGTTGGTTTTAATCGTGACAATTTTTTTATTATCATTAGTCATTGATATGTTTATTAAAAGATATTAAAATTATAAGGCAGGGCAAGTTCTTAAGATCAGTAGGCTAATATGTTTTATGTCAACCTATATACGACTATATAATTATAATAAATTTATCTAACCTAAAGAGGCCAGTCGTGGTGCAGTGGCACGAAGTGTGACTATAAAATCGACTGGTTGTGAGTTCGATTCCCACTCGAAATTTATATTTCCATTCCTTCGCTCTGGTGTCGAGGACAAGCGCGGTGCTGAGTTCTCCTCGGTTGAGCCACCGAACACGCAATGCCTCCAGATTCGGCAGAAAGTGGGGAACGGAGTGTCTTAACACCAGGTTCCTTCTGCCTACCGTGCAGTGAGCGGGATACAGCGTGACGTTGATTTATTTATTTATTTTTATTTATTTACCTAACCCATGTAGGTCCATAAATACCTAAACGGTTAACCTCCTTGTTTGTTTATAGATGTTAATTAATTAAATAAAAAAAAGAAAAAGGAATACAAAACTAAATAATACATCAGCAGTTTTGATATTTACTTATTTAAATATGATTTTCTACAGAATTAAAAAAATGCGACAGAATATTAAAAGAATTATATATATCGAATAAACGCAAATCTAACAATTTGAAATCAAGTCAATTCATTCAACTTAAATATATTGAATTTAATGTCATTAAAAATCGTAGATTTATTTCGGCTGCTATATAAATTATGGACCCACACTGGCTGTCAGTGTGGGTCCATAATTTATATATTTGACGCTGAACCCACTAATCTCCAGGAGTTCCCAATCTTTTCTTGATCAGGGACCACTTTTATAGAATTCTTGTTAGCAGGGACCCCTTTGTAGGTATAATAAAAATAAATTAAATAAAACAAAAGTGAAAAGTTTAAAAAAAATCTGACATTTTGTATTTTGTTTTTTTTGTGTGTGATTTTTTAAGTAAATATTAAAAATCAATGAATTTCAAAGTATATTTAAATTTAATTGTCAAAATATTTTATGTTTCACTAAGAAAATAACTTAACTGTAGGCAGACTTTGCTCAAACACCAACATTTTAAATTATTCGCGGGCCATATTTTAGGTGCTGCGTACCACTACTGGTCCACGGACCACTGTTTGAGAATCGATGCTCTAGAAGAACTCGTGTCACAAAATATTCAGAATGTATCTGACTCCTCAGGTTTTCAATATTGTCATATTACCGTTCCGTCTAAAAAAAGAAATCGTAATTTTTGATAACTAATTACAAGAGAGCCCACAATACTACCTTCTTCTATAATATATATTGTTGTTATTTTATTTATACTAATAAGATAATTAACCTTCCATTACTTCAACATTTTTAAAGTTCAACACTTAAGAAAGAAAAATATTTATTTAGGAAACGCATAAAAATCTTCCATTGTTCCAGTTCGGAGTTCTTCTAGATAACTAGAAAAATTTGTCGCAGATTGACATTATTACTTGGGCATTACAAGCGTGATATGTACACGAAAGAGCAATTTAATACATTTGTCAGTAGTCACAATGCAGTCGTTTATCTAATTTATTCGAATCAACGAGATAAGAGGGTCGAAGGCCGAACAAAAATCTCTGTATTTTAGTTCTAGAAGTGTTTATATACACAATGCTACAAAAGTTTTCCATTCTTTATTTAATAATTGATTTTGACTTTAAAATTAAATCAAAATAAGTGAAGCCAGTCGTGGCGCAGGGGCACAAAGTGTGACTGTAAAACCCACTGGTTGTGTGTTCGATCTTCACTCGAGGAGATGAAAATATTTACTTAAATTTATATTTCCATTTCTTCGCTCTGGTGTCGAGGCAAAGCGCGGCATTGAGTTCTACCACTCAACCCGCAATGCCTCCAGAATACGGCAGAAAATGGGGAACGGAGTGTCTTAATACTAGGTTCCCTCTGCCTACCCTGTAGTATGCTGCGAAATACAGCGTGAAACTGAGCTTTTTAAGTTGTATTTTTGGAAAGAAAATTAAAATTTATATTTATTTTTCATAGTAAAGTTATTATGTTACAATGATGGTAAATTTTCAAAATAATTTGATAGTACTAATGAAATAAAATATTTTCAGTTTCCTGTTGATGAATTAATAAGCTCTTCCTTCAAGCCTGAGCAAAGATTCGTCAAATGGAGTGTTCCATCCACGGACGGAGAACCCGGACGAGATTATTGGTCGATCACTCAATATTTTGTATCAGAAGGTATATTCTGTGTTTTTAATATACGATTAAAAGTTATCAAAGGCCAGTGGTGGTGCAGTGGCACGAGGTGTGACTGTAAAACCTACTGGTTGTGGGTTCGATCCCCACTCGAGGAGATGAAATATTTACTTAAATTTATATTTCCATTTTTTCGCTTTTGTGTCGAGGTTAAGCGCGACGTTGAGTTCTGCCACTCAACACGCAATGCCTCCAGAATTCGGCAGAAAGTGGGGAACGGAGTGTCTTAACACTAGGTTTCCTTCGCCTACCCTGCTGTGTGCGGGGTACAGCGTGAAGCTGATTTTTTAATTTTAAGCTATCAAATATATTCTTATGCTGAAATACAAACATAATACACATTTATATGTCATTTCTTGTTAGAGTATGAAAAAAAAAATATTTTTTATAAATATACATAGAATGTTAACAATAGGTTTATTTCAGAGTCACTAAAAGCGGGGGCTGGTCCACAAGTGGAGAACGGCGCTACTTTACAAGATGGCGGTGTTTGGGTTAACGATCTTGATGGTCAGCTTATGCGCATACCTAGCACAGAAGCTGAGCTCAATACAACTCTGTTCAAGAAACAAAATTGCGTTCCTAACATGGGTATGAACCATATATTTGTTACTAGATCAAAAAACTCTATAGCCTTACTTTAATAAAATTAAGTAGGATATAAGAAAAATAGACTAGCACATATGATAATGTAAGAAATGAAATTGAACGTTTCACCATAACGTCAGAGAATTTTCTATATCACGATTTAAAAAAATTGTGAAAAGACGTTTGTGTGTTAAAAGTTACTACCAAATTAATAATTTAGTAAATGATAACACGCCTTGGGAATGAAACGCTCGCTCCAGTCTGTTTCAAAGGTATCTATCATTGTCATAGATAATTAAATATGTATTTGTTTAAAATTGATTTTAAAAAAATAGGTCCTGCTAAGTTTCTTGCGCCGGTCTTCTCAGGTCTGAGGCATTAACTTTAGTGAACTGGTGTAAAATTTTTTAAGGTTCAAAAAATGAAGCATGTAACTTCTTATTTTGAATAAAATTATTTGAATTTAAATTTGAATTTATCATATCCTGCTCATTGATAAAGATCTATCATTAAGAACCAACCACGCCAATAATATAATATATACCTACATACGTAACAACAAAAAACATGTGAGGTACCATATCTATCTGTATAGTTGATAACAAATATAAATAAATATCCATATTAATTGATAACCACCTTATCATTTAATGTTATCAAGGTCCATAATGTGACTAAATTTTGTCCCACATTGTGTTACAAGTTTATTTCCTCGAATTGCTTTTTTTTCTATAAACAGATCTAGTGATATGTCAGTATATTTCTCATTTCCACCCAAACAGATATATTGCATGTTGCTTTTAGTAGGCCAGCGGTCGTGGCGCAGCGGCACAAAGTGTGTCTGTAAAACCGACTGGTTGTGGGTTCGATCCCCACTCGAGGAGATGAAATATTTACCAAAATTTATATTTCCTTTGCTTCGCTCTGGTGTTGAGGCAAAAACGCGGCGTTGAGTTCTGCCACTCAACACGCAATGTCTCTAGAATTCAGCAGAAAGTGGGGGACGGAGTGTCTTAACACTAAATTCCCTACCCTGCTGTGTGCGGGATACAGGGTGAAGGTGATAAAAAAAAATAGTAAACAAAAATACTTTATTTTAAATGTTAAATAAAAACACAAACAGTATTAAGAAGTTCCTTAGATAAGATAGATCCCGTAATGTCCTATGTATTTAGATCCACTTATTTTATCTCCAAATATATACTTAATGCTATTATTGATTATCTGTTTTATGTATACATAAAAATGAATTTAAAAAATATTACAAAAAAAAACCCCCGACTGCATAACACTAAAAAACAATTGGCCCAATACTCGGTATCATTTTAAATTTTATGGGGTTCTTCGTAAACGTTTAATTCGTTGAAGAATTATAGCTATCGACTATTAATCCTAATAAAGTATTGAGTTTGTTTTTTTTCTTTTATGCAGTTGTTTTGTCACTCTGTGACGTTTACATTTTTTTAACTAACACTTATTTATTAGGATTTATTAGCTTTGTTTAAGAACAAAAATCGTAATCGATTAAGATCAATATATTTACAATCGCAAATTTCATTGTAAAAAAATTATGTTGGTGTTTTGAACCCGCTTTCACAGTCCGCCATGGCATTACGTAATGTTAATCATGATATACCTTCTTGAAATGCTTGTGTTGAGCCCTTTTATTTGATATCTATATTGTAGTATACGATAAAGTTATTATTATTTTGTAGGGTTCCATACCTTTTAAAGAAAAAATAATCTCTTTTAATGTCACTTTGTTGTCCGTTTGTCTGTCTATCTCCCTGTCTGTCAAGAGCCTTTGCCTCAGGAAAGTTTGAAGATATCGAGTTAAAATTCAAATCATAAACTTAGATCTACGGCCCCATGATTTCCTGAAAAAATTGTATTTCTCCATTGATTTAAAAAAAGATATGGCTGTTTATATCGCAATGAATATGGAACTTCCAGTTGACCTAGAATTATGAAATTTTGACAGCTAGCATCTACAGGTAGTACCAGTTCAGGAAAAAAATTGAAAATTATAATTTTTTTGTTAAATCTTTAAAAAACCATAGCCTTAGAAGGGGGCAAAATCTGGTATTAAAGCCGCTGGTTCAAGTGAGGTATGAAATAAAAAGGCTTTGGCTAAGCTCAACTTGAATTTCATATAAAGCTCGAGACCTACAATTTTTGTACAGCCCCCGGGGTGAGCAAGCCCGACTCACACTTGTCCAGTTTTTATTTCCACTAAGTACAATGGCTTCATACAGCCGCCATGTTTCATTTTGTTAACGTCACCTATCTAAGAATACTTGGTCTGTTAAGACAAAACTAACGATGATTTAGTTATGTAAATCCATTTAGCAGTTTCCTTTGCAGTCGGGAAAAAGTCAAATGTAAAAGTGCTGCTACTGGTAGAGTTCGATTTCTCACTGGAAAAATACTTTATTTAATATTTATATAATTTTCATATCTCCAGTATAACAGAATATACCATTAGGTTCTTTCATTTAATACACAGTTTCTATAATAAGTGGTAATTTCTAAGATTAAATAAAATTATTATATGGTAAATGATGGAAAACTGAAATTTCCAATTAATTGTATAATATTTTCAGGTATTCACTATCACTACAATATGACTCGCGAAAAATCTTGTGACACCATACTTCCATGGTTTGCAGTCACCACGAAAGGGTAATTTAATATTTATGAGTATATGATTTTTTAGCTTCACGCTGTATCCCGCACACAGCAAAGTAGGCATAGGGAAGCTAGTGTTAAGACACTCCTTTCACTTTCGATACCAGAGCGAAGAAATGGAAATATAACTTTAAATCAATATTTCATTTCGGTCACACTTTGTTCCCCTGCGCCAGGACTGGCCTCATATGATTCTTAATTTTATAACAAGAAGATTATATCAATACTACTATTTATTAATGAAAAAAGCGTTCCTATAAAATTAACAAACCCTACAAAATAAAAAAAAATCTCAGTAATTTTGTTTTATTACAATATGCCTATAAATATTTTCTAATTTAATAAGATTTTGTCTTCTCTAATCTGTATTCCAAAAGAAGCTTCAAAAAAAATATGTTTTTGTTTTTAAATAACACTAATGTTATACATTACCAAACCACTGAATTTATTCAAGAGATCACTTTACTTTTTTTTCTTTAAAATATATATGTTGATATCTAGATATCTAGCCGGCGTCGGTTTCCAAATCTTTGGCAAGCTAACGAAACCCCCCAAAGGCAGGGACTGGTTCGAAGTCTACAACGGCCGGACGGTGGCGGAGGTATGGAAAATTAAAAACAACAATTACTATAGTATTACAAGACGACTACTACTTCGAAGCCTACTTGTGTGTAGTACCATGGAATGCTAAGATATTTTATCTCAGCCGTTTTCGTTATTCGATTTTTCACTTGTTCAACGTGTGGCAATTAAATAAAAATAAAAAAAAAAAATTTAAAAAAAACATAAATACACTTAAATATTTAACTGAAGTGGAATGGAATCAGCTGCGGTGTATACAGCCACACTACACCACGTTGGCTGAAAGCAAAAGATCAGTTACCCAGATAACCTTACCTTTTAAAAATAAAAATATCATTTAATAAAAAATGTGAGAAACAAATCATAAAATCTCTGTTTTGTTTTTATGTACGATTTACAAATCGATCAAAAAAAACCAAAACAAAAATCTTATATATTTCTTTAAATAAAGTATATGTAAATGATAGATATATATATGATAGCTATGGTCGAATGGAAACCAACGACTAAAAAATATTTATAATTTATCTTGATAAAGATTAATAAGTAAGATAACGGCCATTACTTAGTAGTCACGTTTAGACACTAAGATTTTTGATTCTACTGATCAGATTTATTTTTTTTATTTCGTATGAGAGCTGCATTCTTCAGAAGTGCTTTAGGCTATATAACATTGCGGTATAATTCTTAGTTAGCCTTAGCCTTAACCTTAGCCTAATAACGAAATAACTAAGACGAAAATTAACGAATAAGAAACGAAATGCAACAGAAATCTCATATACTTAACTAGAGGGCGCGTGCGGCTTCGCCCACTTATCAGGAGCGAATTCTAAAAAAACCACGAAACACGTGTTCAATAAAATATTTTTAACAGTCTGAATTAAAATTTTTATAAAAATCGTTGGCAATTTAAAGATTTTTCCATATAAACTTTCAACCCCTTATTTGAACCCTTAGGGGGTGAATTCTTAAAAACCATGAAACACGTATTCAATGAAATATTTTTAAGAGTCTGAATTTCAAATTTTATAAAAATCGGTACAGATTAAAAAAAATTCCATACAAACTTTCAACCCATATTTCATCCCTTTAGGGTTAAAATTTTTCAAATTCCCTTCTTAGTGGATGTCCAGATATGAAAATAAACATCTGCCCAAATGTCACGTTTCTACGCACAGCGGTTACGGCTCTGCGTGCGTCTTACCTCAGTCAGTCAGCACAAGTCTTTTTATATATATAGATAGCTGCCATGTTACATTTAAAATACAGAAATGTAAATGAATTATGAAATTAATTTAAATTCGAATATTAATTTTCTCACTGTCAAGTCCACAGTTCATTCAGTTGCATAAAGTCCACAGTAGTCGATGCTTAAAAATGGTTGTCCATATAGCTTCACGCTGTATCCCGCATATAACATGGTAGACAGCGTGAATCTAATATTAAGGCACTCTGTTCTCCACTTTCTGCCAAATTCTGGAGGCATTGCGTGTTGAGTGGCAGGACTCAACGCCGCGCTTTGCCTCGACACCAGAACGAAGAAACGGAAATATGAATTTAAGTAAATATTTCATCTCCTCGAATGGCGATCGAACCCACAACCAATCGGTTTTACAGTCACACTTTGTGCCACTGCGCCACGACTCACTGAAATATTCATAATAAACATAATAGCATTTTTTTTATATATTTAGATGACAATACCCTTTGCACCGGAGTGTCTGTACAAGCTGGCTGAAAACCACCCGGTCCTCAGTCTTCATATCTATTACATCGACAATCCTTGGGATATCAAATGCCGGTATTTTTTTATTTTAATATCGTAGTTAAAATTCTTCTATTCTTCTAACCCGCGCGTAGAAGGGTAGGCAGAGGGAAACTGGGAACCAAGTGTTCAAATACTTCATTCCCATTAAGATACTTCCGTTCCCCACTTCCCGCTAAATTCTGGAAGTAGTGCGAGTTGAGTGGCGGAACTCCACACCCCACTTTGTCTAATATATTAATTAATGGAATATATATTTTAATTTCCTAGCGTGGGAATCGAACCGACAACCTGTCGCGTTTGCAGTTTACACGCATGTACCCTGCGCCACGACTGGCCTCAAACTATTATTAAAATTGACATTTTACTATATTAGTGGAACCAGAAAATAAATAAAATTGGTAAAAAATAAATTGGTACACATATACCAACATTTTAAACTTAAAATAATATTCACTATTAATATGAACGAAATATAACTAAATTAAGTGAACACATTTTTTAAAGTGTTATTCCACACTCAGGAAAGACAAATATTTATTTTAAACATTTTTAAAGTGTTAATCCACACTTAGGAAAAAAAATAAGAGAAGTATTAGAAAAATACTTATTTATAAAACATATACAAATTTGAACGTAGCGGTACTCGATCCCACGCCTCCTGGAAACCGACCATGTCCTAGTCCGATCGACCGACTCGGTTTCCAGGAGGCGCTACGTTCAAATTTTTATACGTTTTCTAAATAAATACATACTATTTTATCTGTAATTTCTAGGGATGGAGACTCAGCCAAACCTGCTGGAGTCGTTAGCAGGCTCTTATTAAATGGAGAACGTTACTCATCCACCTTATGGGATTATACGAAAAAAATCCTAAATGGTTCAGGCTAGACACTTGAAAATTCTATAGCTTTTATAAAATTACATTACATTTTACAATGCCTCTTATAATATAAATAAGTAAAAAGGAGACATTAATGGTATTAAATAAAAAATATATAGTTTACAAATGTCTTTTTATTTTAAAATATATACTTAAGAGAGGTGAAGAGTTCATATAACGGTTCCCATCGAGTTATCTTCACAAATTCATAAAAACCCTGCTTCTGACTATTAGGATTAACGGTCGGGATTTCTTTCTTAATTTTGGTCAGTCGAGTTTGTTGTTTTTGATATATTATTATATCCGTCGTGGCTCAAGGGCACAAGGGTGTGACTGTAACGCGATGGCTGTGGGTTCGATCCCCACTCACACAATTTATACCTTATATAAATTATTATTTCTTAATATTTTCGTTTCTTCGATCTGGCACCGAGGCAAAAAAGCCCAGCGTTGAAAAATAATAAAATAAACTTGTGTCCATAAAAATAATACAAATAGTACAACATTGTGCGATTTGCTAAGAAAAAAACTCATCTGACTTATAACAAAAGGAATGAGTAAAACATAATAAAAAAATTAATTTAATGAAAAAAATAATAATTTAGGACCTATTCAAGCATAGAACTAAAATATAAATAAAGAAATAGATATAAAAAAAATGAATAAATTGCATAATATTTCATATTATGCAATTTATCATATTTTTCATCAGAAATTGACAATTTCTGAACACTTTTACGTATAGTGTATATCGGTGACAGATACTCATTAATTATTATAATCAATTCCAATCTGCGGATTACGCTGATTTCTATAGGATATCTTTTTTACGATAAGACATGGAAATGGAAAATAATATAAATAGGTATTCCAAAGTGATTGCCTTTACATTCACAACAACCCAATCATGAAGGGGTTACTGGTCTTCCTTGGGCTTGCCCTAGTATGCGGTAAGTTTATATAAATTTTATAGAAATATAATCTATATCTATAATATTTTTTGCATTTAATTATTTTACTAAGTGAAAATATAATTGGAAATGACACAATTATTTATTTTGTTACTATATAATTATTATTTTATTTTTTTCAGTCTCTGCTCACGATCCGGGACTACGAGGTACGTTGTTTGTTCTTTGTTACTTTCAATTTCTATTTTATAAATTATAGTAAAAACAATATAGTTCTCAGATAAAAAAAAATACAAAATTAATTCATTCAATAATTTTACAGTCCGTTTCGATGTTGGGCTTGGAGTGGGCTCCAGTTTCTTCTATGAAATTCCCTACAACATGAGGGCGGCTGTCCAAGCGAGATGGACTCTTACTGAACGTATTCCTGGACCTCGCGCTTCCCTCGTCCTATACTGTCCAGCTGACCGCGCCGTCTGTGGTTACTATGATGACAACGGTTTTGTCGCTGGTTTACAAGTCGCTGTAAGTACAATATGCTGAAGGAGTCTAGTCACTCACACACTGTTTCTCTACTTTCCGCGGAATTTTGGAGTTCTCAATCAAATTTTCTTCAACTATTGTTCAATTGTTACTTACAGCATAGATTGCTTATATATACATTATATAGGGTGGTATATAACAGCGCCTTCAAATATATTTATTTTATTGCCATTTACAATATTAAAAAAAAATTGATAAAGAAATTTTGAGGTAGAAATTATACAAAAGCAAGTTAAATTGTATAAGAATATCTTCAACAGATATATTTTCAGATGGGAAATTGAGACGTAATACAAATTTATTTGCTTATTGTTTAGGTCCGTCAAGATGAGTTCACCAATGCTGTCTACGACTGGCATGTACAAGGATTCTACGAATGGGCGCCCGCACCCCGCAGCGGTCCCGTTGTCAAATACTGGGCTATTCATCAATTCTATGTCTCTGAGGGTTAGTTTAATAATGAGTACATATAGACAAGTACATCAAACTACAATATATATTTTTAATTTAATCAAAAATCAAATCAGCTTCACACTGTATCCCGCACACAGCAGTGTAGGCAGAGGGAACCTAGTGTTATTAAATAAACATTTCATTGCCTCAAATGGGACTTAACCCACATCCAGTCGCATTTACAGTCTCACTTGTGCCCCTGCGCCACCACTGACCCCAGTACAATAACTTAAAACTAAATATCAAACATTTCTTTGTTTAGAGTACCTCCAGTTGAGCGCCGAACAACGTCGCGCTAGTTACAATGAAAATAAGCTGTTACAAGAGCACGCTATTTGGGTTAACGGTTTCAATGGACAACTCGATCGTATCAACGATAAACAGAGCGAAATCGAAAACAGCATCTACACCAGGCAAGCCTGCATTCCTTGGATGGGTAATTTTTTTAATCTATTATTAAAGTTAATATAATTTTAGTTGAATAATTTTCTTATTCTCTATGCGTTTCTCCAATACTAAATGTTATTATTGGTTATTCCGTTTTATTAATGGATGCTAACTCATGACATCTGTTATTTATAATTGAATCGTTAATAACCTATAAAAATATTTAAAAAAAACGTATGTTACTTAAATTAACTGATTATACTGTAAACTAACTATATACGTAAACATATTATTAATGTTTTTAACATTTTTTTTTTCACACTTAGGAAAGAAAAATACTGATTTAGGAAACGTATAAAAATTTTACCGTTTTCTATATAAATATTTTTCTTTCCTAAGTGTAGAATAATACTTAAAAAAAATTAAATTTTTATACGTTTTCTAAAAAAGTATATTATTAATATATTTAGGCCGTCACTACTACTACAACATGACCGCTAATCTCCCATGCGCGGCTAACACTCTGTACCCATGGTTCCCGTTGGTGCACACCCAAGAGATGATGGGAACTGGACTTATCATCTACGGAGCACTTCCCGTTAAGTCCGGCGTACGTAACTGGTTTGAGAGACCACCCAGGCTAGCAGTCCAGGTATTAAAGCAAAGATATTATGTTAAATATAAAATTAAATAGTTTCTAAAATATAATATGCCTGATACTTGTAATGTAAAATACTCCTTGTTTAACTCCTTAAGTATTATGATAATAATAACATATTTCTTTCTTAAAGTTCATTTTAATGTTAACTTATAAAAATATCTGTTTCTATAAATCAAACGAACTATATTTATGCATATTTATACTCAAAGTAATAAAATAATTGTTTCTTCCTTAGGCAATCGTACCTCGTGGACCCCAGTGCCTGTATAACTTGGCCGACAGACCCGGTCTCATCACCCTCCACATTTACTTCATCGCCAGACCCTGGGGACTCGGCTGCTTGTTGAACTAATACTACGTTCCAATGATAATTTACAAAATAGTCATTAACACATACATATATTTATTTACATCTGTTAAAAATTTTAGATATAATATAAATTGTTGACATTTCATTTTTTTTTTTATTAATATCCCTGTGGTAGCTACTATTTTAAGGTAAAATTCCACATCCCAACATAATAAACTTATGGTTTAAAACGATAAATAACCTGTAAGTAGATAATTATAGTGTCTGATAATAATCGATTTAAAATTACCATTATAAAAGTGATCTCCATTAGTGTATCTAGAAAAATTTTCTGGGCGGGGCCTGGACTTTAGCTTTGAACAGATATATTTGTGTAAATGTTATTTTTTTTTTTATTTCGCGGCAATTTTATTTATAAGTAAATTTAATAGAGACAAAGACAAGGAGTGATACGTTAGACGCGTATCACTCGGCTACGCTCAATATTTTTTTTATAAATAATTTCGATTTGTCTCTATTAAATACCAGAAACTTATTTCTAGATATAATGTAAATTTGAATTTGACAATAATGTTTATAACGATTCTTACTATGACTGTTTAACGTTACTAGCTTTACCTAATGGTGCTTTAACTTGCTCTAATACTCAGGTATATGATGTTATTTTAGCAATTTCAATGAAATTTGTAAAATTAACACGATTATGCAGAATTTCATTAATTGCGCACTTTGTCTAAGCAATCTAAGATTTAAATATTACTCTTATTGTTTAATCAGAATGTTATTTATAGACTACCATCGCCCAACACTATTATTAATAGTTAACAGAATATGTAAAGTTGAAACGTCAAACAATCAGGTGACGGGTGCCATTATTACGGACTTTACTTTTCCCGACTGCTAAGGAAGGGTTATGATTTTTTTGAATGGCGGAACTCAACTTCGCGCTTTGCCTCGACATCAGAGCGAAGAAATGAAACATTAAATATTTTATTTCCTCAAGTGGGAATCGAGCCCACAACCTGTCGCGTTTACAGTTACACGTATATAGTTTACTCTCGCTATATCTTTATGAATTTTGAATTGAACTTGGACTATGTATAAGCTTTTTATTATATTTTAAAATAAGCGTTCAGAGCTCATAAATGGATTGTACTCTGTAATGATAACTATTAATTTAAATTACTAATAATGTTACAATATTTTTAACCTCTGAGCCAAATGGACTCTTGTTATAAGTTTGACATGTCTGTATGTCTGCGGCACTGTAGCTCCTGAATTAATAGCAAATGTGAGTGCGGTTTTTTATCGAAAGCCTTGTTCAACGCGGTGGATCTTCTAGCTTCTAGATAGCGTCTTTTATGAAAATCGAATTATTACTTTAAGAACTTTGCCAAAATGAGGTAGTGATACATTTGGAAGGGTGTTGTTATTATTTTAGACAAGAAACCATAATATCCAGAAAAAAAAATTATGTGCAAATAAGTGTTACTATTGTAACTGTTGTTGTACAAAATATAAACTATAAAAAAATAAAAAAGAGGAGGGTTGTGACAAAAACAAAAGCTCTATTTTATGAGAAATTATTTTAATCAACACTTAAAGGAGTCTTGAAAGATTTCTTTTTGATCTTTTGCTGTCTGCGTTTAAGATGTCTCTGAATACGACCTGTACCTTCCTTCTTTAACTCTTCATATTGTTTCACAAGAGACTCCACTCGTGATTCAGCTGTAATAAAAAGACATTTTTTTAGTTTAAATCATAAACAAATTTATTTTTAATATTTTTTATGTATATGATGGATTATGATTAAATTGTGTAATCTTTAATCATGATTACAGATTTCTAAAAGTAATCAAGAAAGTAATTATATTTGGTAATTTATGATACCCGTTATCTTATTACGATGACAAATTATCGTATGAAGTGGTATGCTTGGGAAGTATGTTCAGTAGAGATGAAAGATACGAGATGGATGTGGAAAGGCGTATTGCTACCGGTAACAAGGTTAACGGAGCCTTAGCTGCATTGATGAGACGGCGAAACGTCAGCACAGCTGTGCGTTTGGCCATACACAATGCAGTTTTGGTACCGACACTGTTATACGGCAGCGAAACGTGGGTACTGTAATACCCACGTTTCGCTGCCGTATAACAGAATAAAAGAAAGATGAATGCCGTGGACATGCGATCTCTTCGTAGGATATGCGTCGTATCTATCGAATCGGCAATGAAGAGGTACACATAATGACATACACAAAATGGCAGGCTCTACGTTGTATGCGATCAAGTAGATCAAGCTGATGCTGGAGTGCCCAGCCAGAGACGAGAACAGTACTCTATATAAGGTCAAACCTGTGTGTAATACATGGCCAATCGGTGTTTTAATCGTGGAATGGTCGGCGGCTTTGTTCCTCGGTTATCCAAAGTCGAGTTCGAGACAAAGAGGGTGGGTGCCCAGGAGATAGCCTTTCTCTTTATCCGTATGGACCAAGATGTCATTTACTGTATTGTATGCCGGTAGCAAAGGGTGCCTAAAGTTAGTATAGCTCTCAAAACTGATGAGCTCCGATCGGAATTTTGCGGTATGCAAAATTCCGACCTTGCTCTGGCAATTTGGGATTTTCAACTTCGGATCCTTAGTAACGAGTGCCTCAGTGGCCCAGATTTCATATACCTTGCTAAAGGCAGCAAGTTTGCAAGATATATCAAATCAAGACTTGTTTTGAATTTAGTATAACATAAATAGTCAATAACAACAAAAAAAAATGATGAAAGATGTACTGTAAACTAGTGTTATAAATCTGATTAAAAATGTGGTTGAATTACCCAATTCCAGTCTAGAATATAATATTATAAAGCTAAAGACTTTGTTTGAGTCATATTACATAGAAGTTACTTAGAAATAATTCTATTTTTATAAGCCACAAATAAAAATTAGTTCATAATAAAATTTTACTTTTAACTCAAAATATTTTAAATTATATTCTATGCAGTTCAGTTCAGTTCTTCATTCCTTTCGAGAGCGCTGGTGGAGAAGAATTAAATTCTACACTTACATTTATTTTTAAAGTGTGGTTGTCTGCCATGTTTCAATTCATCCTCCACTTCCAGTTTCATTTTCGCTTGTTTCTCCCTGTCTAATTTCTTTTTCTTTTTAGCTTTTTCTTGGTCATTTAATCTCTGCAATAATCTTCGTAACTTTATTTCCTGTTCTGGATCTTTTGTTTCTTTCAATTCTGCTCGAATTGCTTTTATGTCATTCATTCTTATATTAGATAAGAAACCATAATTTTCAGAAAATTCTTTCTTATCAAAATTACCACATAATGGGTCAAACCTGAAAGTATTAAATAAAATAATTTATTGAGAGGTAAATGTTATTTTATTACACCCACATCACTCCCACACATAGTATTTGAAGACATGTATATAGATACAGAAGAGATGTATGTATATTCATGGCCACTAGGTAAAGTATCAAAATTGAAAAATCACAATGTTATTAGTAGTGTCGTTGAGTTCCGCCACTGACACACAATACCTCCAGAATTCGGTGGTAAGCGGGGAACAGAGTGTCTTAACACTAGGTTTCTCTCTGCCTACCCTGCTGTCTGTGGGATACAGCATGAAGCTGATTTATTTATTTCAATTTTTACAATAATATTATTGCTCTTTTGAACTACTAAGAAGGACTACCCTTCTTAATGTGATTTTTTCAAAATATAAAGAAAATCATAGCTTTTGCGTTTTATAAACATGTGTAATCGTAAATATTCAAATGAATTTGAATTTGTAAGGATTGAAATTTTTTACTTTCAATACCTTATAAATTTTTCACCTTCCACCACCTTGGGACCATTAACAAGAAGCAAAAAATCAAATCAAATCAGCTTCACACTGTATCTTGCACACAGCAGGGTAGGCAGAGGGAACTTACTGTTAAGACACTCCGTTCCCCACTTTCTGCCAAATTCTGGAGGCATTGCGTGTCGAGTGGCAGACCTCAACGCTGCACTTCCTTTCGCTTTGTTTCTTACTTTTTCAAAATTTTTCTTTTAATTAGAATTAAATGCTAATAATAAATTCTACTGAGTCTGCATCTGAGAGGATCAAACTCTAGCCATTAGAATTGCCACCACCACTAACCATCATACATAAATACCTGGGATCACGGATCTCTTTCTTTTTCACAGGAACAATATCTTGCAACATAGATATAGGTTTCTTGGAACTCATCTCTCTTGGCCTGTTCTTGTTTTCCCTTCTGAAAACTTTTTTCTCATTTTGTACTTTCTCAGTTTTACCAAATATAACTTCCTTATACACTTTAGCACCAATTTTTTCTTTTAACTTCTGCAGATCTTCAAACGACAAGCTTGATAATTCCTGTCTAATTCCTATCTATAATAACACAAGCGAAGTATTGCTTTACTATTTACGTAAAAATACTTAATATAAATATTTTTATTTACTTATATTTGAATCCTATAATTTATATAACTTACCCGTTCTGCATCTCCATTTACCTCGACATCTGTTTTAGAACTTTCATCATTACTATCCATTTTCAGAGAAATAAATATAATAAATAATTAAGTGTAATTTAATTATTGTTATGTCCTTATTTGATTATTATTATGGTACTGGTACAGTTGCGAGCAAGAAATAAATTTATAACCTCAAAGTTCAAACCTAAATGAAATCACTATAACAACATAAATAAATGTGTAAATTAAAATGTCAAACTCAAATGTCAGTTGTCACACAGACTATATAGACAGGAGTTAGGTAAAAATACTTCAGCTTCACGCTGTATCCCGCACACAGCAGTGTAGGCAGAGGGAACCTAATGTTATAACTCTCCGTCCCCCACTTTCTGCCGAATTCTAGAGGCATTGCGTGTTGAGTGGCAGAACTCAACGCCGCGCTTTCCCTCGACACAAGGGCGAAGAAATTTATTTTTATAATCAATTTAAAAGTTTAACGTTGAAATGCTACTTACATACTAAATTTAAAAAAAAACAGTCTCACGCTGTATCCCGTAACCAGCATTCATTTCTTCGAGTAGGAAAAAAAGCATGAGTAAAGAAATACGTTAGATATTACTGTGTTAAATATATAAATAAATTAATATATTTTTATGAATTTAATATTCATATTGATATAAATTATTTGCTTACAAATTGGATTTTGAGGAAATTGGATTTCAATTTTTATTTAATCATGACTTAACAATGAAATGATACATTAAGAATAACGTTCCATATATTTTAGCTCACTTACGATCCTTGTAAACGTACATTTTTTATTACTTAGCTAATAAAATGTATTGGCTGCACTTGACTAAAAAATGTACATTTATACATATACAGGTTGATTTTAATATAATTTAAAATCAAAATCAATCAGTAAATATTGCAACTCTTTATTATTTATTTGCTTGTAAAATATTATAATTTGGCGCAGCAAAACACCGCTCTGCTCGAACTCATGAGTACACATTTCGCAAAAACCGGTGGTTACACGCCGGTGTTGGTGGAAGATGATTTGTTTTATCTTTTCCTTTTAACTTAATCAGTCCTTGTTTTTCCAATGTTTTTATTTATTAATTTGTTGTAATATAAAATAATTTAAACTAATTTTATAAATTTCTGTTGAACTATCAATTGTACTCAAAAATGTTGCTCTTTAAGTCATTCCACTGAGTAACAAGCTACAAGTTACAAACAAACACTGATTTACAAATACACACATTAACAACTTGACGACGTCAGAAAATGGGGATTCAAAAACATTTTGTTTCCCTTTTCGACAATGATATAAAGTCAGGATGAAACCGGCGCTAGGAAGATCGCAGGTCGCGCTTCTTGTCAATATGCTATGCTGGCCCTAGCAAGCGCATTCCACTTGCGTTACGCTGGACAGTCTGCGCTAAACGTATTGTGATTAGCGTTTTCCGCCTTAGCGTCATCGCAATTGTAACAGTTGTCGCACACAACACAGCAATCGGGCTAGTTTGTGTCCGCGGGTTTCTCGCCTTTCCGACGAATTTGAAGTCTACCCGAAATTCGTCGTCAGGGATGCCATCAAAAACGCTCTGATTTTGCTTCTTCAGGACTGACAGAATATCAGCGTCCGAGTTATATGACAGAACATCCTAGTGGATTAAAAGCGGACTTTTATTTCTGACTTCCTCTACTTTAAGTCGATCGCTCGCTGCTCTCAATCTTTCTTTGAACCTTTCACGCTCCTCTTTCGAACTGCAGCCCAATATCACCTTCTATTTTTTTTTTTTTTTTTTTTTTTT
>JAATLQ010035693.1:0-31303 GCA_013421005.1 Heliconius erato x Heliconius himera
ATACATATATTGTATACAAAGGTTTACAATGAAAAAAAATCGAAGGAAGTCTTTTTACCAGCCTACAGCTTACAGCAAGGCAAAGGGCAAAAAGCTTTAGGCAAGTCGTAGTTTGGAGTTTATTCAATGGCTTTACTACCAGACACCTCTGTGTCTATCCAAGAACATCTCTATGTTCTTATTTCAAAAGTAAGTGCCGTACGAAAATCTACAAAGCGACAGTTACCATTACAAACAATGAATAAAGCCAGTGTCCGCAAGAGATGCGTAAATTGTGCCAAGAATAAGAAGGAAAACTGTACAAATTATAGTTGTGCTGATCTGTAAAGTTCATCTCTACTATACAAATGAAAGAAATTGTTTCGCTGACTTTCATAACCAGTAAAATTTTACTATTTGAGTATTGAGGTAAAGTAGTATATTATTTCGTTGAAAAATAAGAATATGTGTAATAATCATAGCGATTTGTTTTATTAAAACCCCTACTTAATTTATAAATCATATAATTAGAAAGATAATTTTTATGACAATAAGTTACCTCTTACGACCATAGGGACAGCCGTGTCCCATAAAAAAACACAAAAACTAAAACTGACTTTAATATTTTTTTTAAAAAATATGTTTTTTAGATCCACAATAAACTATATTAAACAGTTAAAATGATGACAACACCTCTCAAAACCTTATGGTCCTGAAAGGGTTAAAAAAATAGAATATTCCGTAATATCTAGTTATTTATCAAATTGTAGTATTATGTGTAGAAGCACTTGAGAGGCTCTCGAGGTGGACTGGAGGGCGCTTTACGCTCTCAGCAGGTCCGGTGTCGTCGCATTGGCGTCGCTATTAAGTATTATTTGAATAGTTAAGTCTATTTATTGAGATATTTATTTAAAATTTCAATTATTAATATTTAGCCTAAGAATTCTTTTTTTCAATTATTATCATTCCAATTTGATATTATTTAATTATATTTTCGTGAAAAAAGATAGATACAATGAACATTTTTCATTCGACTGTAGAATCAGTTTTGCCGTAAAAATTTTGATCAAATGTAATCTAACAGGTAGAGCTTATATATAAAACACGATTTGAACTAGTATTGACAGAGTAATGAGTTCAGGTCCTAGTCTACTAAGCCACTTCCCATAAACTAAAGTATAATACGATAAAAAGATGTTTCAACAAGGGTTCAACATTATGTTTTTACTAATTTTGATAATTTTTAAGAGGTGCAGGTCTTGGACGGCTTCTAAGAGGCTCCGGTTTAAATCTTCTACGTTGAACGTATTAGTTTAATAGATTTTTTGCCTCTATATTGAATAACACTTTAAAAATGTAATTAAAAATTTTTACTACTTTATTTACTCAAGGATAACTAAAATAATTTAAAATAACAATTCAATACGATTCAGTAATTATAATACTATTGTCTTAACAGAATTATCGAACACTGTATACATACGGCTGGGCTTCACTGAATGGGCTCTCAAGACAGACTGGATGATGCTTTACGCTACGAACAGATCCTGTTACGTTAGGCAGAAGTATTAGTTCAACGGATGTGTCTCAATACCTATAATTGTTAGGTAATAAATAGTGTTATATAAGGCCATTTCTGGTCATATATGGTCTCGGTTGTGGGTTCGATTCCTATTTGGGGAAATGTATTATATTCATTTCCTAACTCTGGGCAAATAACATAGCGCGGCGTTGTATTCTGCCGCTTAAAACACAATGTGTTGAAAATTGAGCGGGAGCGGACTGACAATTGTGGGCAGCGGAGTGTCTTAACACAGGGTTACTTCTGGCTATTCTCTATATGGGGAAAATTATTACTCTTCGTACAATGGTATCGTTTTCTTTTTTTTTAGCAAAATTGACATACTTTTCTAATGTTTATTTATTAAGCAACAACAATAATACTGAAAAAACATCTATAATACTTTTTATAATATAAACGTTAAGTAATTTAAAAAATGTTTAAACATTCCCGGAATCCAATTAATTAGTGAAATGTTCAGTAAAAAACCACGAGAAAAAGATTTTTTCATTCATATTACTTTTTCTTTCCTTTCTTACTTTCTACGTAAAGTAAATGTTGTATTTTCATATAATTCATTAGTTTTAATTATATATATTCTATGGAATTACAAAAAGACATTGATATTTTAAATCGATAAAACCAAGGACATTTATTAATAAAGAGTAGAATATGTTACTTAATACTTTTGGCATGAAGTTTCAATTTATATACTTCGTGTAAAGCTTTAACTACTACTTTTTTACATATTACTTAGACAAGCTCAATAAAAAAGGTTTTTTATACAATAGAGTATGTACAAGTATATTTTTTAATTCGTTACTTCGTACTCTTTTTAACAGTCAGGTCGTGGGACCAGACTTATAGTATACGGATATAGTAATGTTTAAAATCTTTAATTCAAAAATGTTCTTTCACACTAAATAACTTGGAATTCACCGTACAACTAATGCAACTAGTAGTTTTAATTTAAAAGGTAAACAGTAAAATAAAATATTTATAATAAAAAAATACACTAAAATTACATAAGCAGCCATCTGACTGTTATCGAAGGTTAAGAGTTCGATTCCCACTGCCCAGACAGTAGGTTCCCTCTGCCTGCTAGACGCGAGATACAGCGAACAAACCTAGAAAAATAACACAATTTAATAAGCAAAAATTAATACTCAAAATTAATACGCAAAAATTATATTATATTTTTTGCGTTTATTTTCTATATTATATTTTCTGCATCACGCTTCTTAAAATTGCGTTAAGAAATTTCTTTTACATTAACATACTTCCTTTCCTCCAATTTTCGTCGAATTGTGGAGGAATTACGTGTTGAGTGGAAGAAGTCAACGTCACATTTTGCGTGGACACCAGAGCGAGGTAGTGATAAATATTAAATATTTTATTTACTCGAGTGGGAATCGAATCCACAACCTGTCGCGTTCACAGTCCCACGCTTGTTCCCTTGCGCCACGACCTCCTCTACTCATTATAATTAAATTAAATTAAATTAGCTTCACGCTGTATCCCGCACACAGCAGGGTAGGCAGAGGGAACCTGGTGTTAAGACACTCCGTTCCCCACTTTCTGCTGAATTCTGGAGGCATTGCGTGTTGGGTGGCAGAACTCAACGCCGCGCTTAACCTCGATACCAGAGCAAAGTAATGGAAATATACATTTAAGTAAATATTTCATCTCCTCGATCGGGGATCGAACCCACAACCAGTCGGTTTTACAGTCACACCTCGTGCCGCTGCGCCACGACTAGCCTCATTATAATGATATATAATTATTCTTTTGACTAGAGCGTATCTGCATAATAGATTTTAAATACCTCTTTAAGCCAACTGTTGATTCTGTAACACCAGGCAATGCATTTAAATGCTCGCATTAGACACTATATGCTTCAAAGCTCTTGGCGTGGAATGTGTTCTTTATAAATACGAGTACTTTTCTCATTTAAAATAGAATTGTAGTGTGTAAAATGAGAATATAAATTTATTAAACGATTTTTATTGTACATTTTTAATATAAAAAAAAAGGTTAAGTACGAGTCGGTTTCGCACACCGGGGGTTCCGCTTCCGTACCGTTTCGGTAGTAGGTACAACTTGTAAAAGTTGACTTAAGTTTGTAAGCATATGCACTCATAATAATAAATCAGGTCTAATAATAAATTAGTCATATTTTTTTTTATAACATATCTATAAAAAATACTTATAAATTTTCACTTTTTTATTTTTTCATTATTTGTACTTACAATACAGTTACAAGTAAGTTATCATTTTGTGCTAAATTTAATAACTGTAGATTCACGGGAACTACCCTATAGGTTTTGATTATGTGGTGAGATTAAAAATAGTGAGTGCAATCATCCGATCCGACTGCCCAAATGCAACACTGTACAATTTTTGTAAAAAGAACGAAGGAATTACTGATCAGCTTCAGCTTCACGCTGTATCCCGCACACTGCAGGGTAGGCAGAGGGAACCCAGTGTTAAGACACTCCGTTTCCCACTTTCTGCCGAATTCTGGAGGCATTGCGTGTTGAGTGGCAGAACTCAACGTCGCGCTTGTCCTCGACACCAGAGCGAAGAAAGGGTAATATAAATTTAAGTAAATATTTTATCTCCTCGAGTGGGGATCGAACCCACAACCAGTCGGTTTTACAGTCACACTTTATGCCACTGCGCCACGGCTGGAATTACTGATATTTAATATAAACGATAATAAATATTATTTTAAAATATTTACCAGTATTCAAATTAAAATAAACCTATATATTTCATTTTCAGCGGCATGTCAGTGAAATAATTGTGATGCTATTGTAGAATTATTTCAAAGCTGCTTCGCGTGTCATTGTTTTGTTGTTCAAAAGACTTCCCTCTCACATCCGCCTGTTGAGTCACGCTTGTTATTTAAAATGATGGATGTTTTCCACATATTATATTATTATATGTGAGACAGATGCCGTCGCCGTGGCGCAGTTGCCCACCATCTGACTATAAGCTCGATGGTTGTGAGTTCGATTCCAACTCGGGGAAATTAGTTATTTAATATTTTAATTTCCTCGCTCTGATATCAAGACCAATCACGTCGCTGAGTTCCCCCACTTAACACATAATATCGCAAAAAGCCGGGGAAAAGTGAAGAACCGAGTATCATAAAACTAGGTTCACTTTGCCTATTCTGCTGTAAGACACTTCTTTACCTACTATTCCCTCAATCTTTAAACATGATATTTCTACCAGAGTAGGAAAATTAACATAATTTAAATATAACCATTCCTTCGAGTGGGGATAGAATTTACGACCATCGTTGCATCTCTGCACAACGACATCCATAAAATGAGAAAATCTTATCACCTATATAAATAATAAAAAAATATTTGTAAAAACTCATATTGTAGTATTCGAAACGAAAAATTTTTTTTACTAAGTCCAATGGCGTCTCACAGCCGCCATGATTGTTTTTATTTAACGTCACCTATCTAAGAACATTTAGGCTGCTAATACGAATCTAACGATACCTCAATTATGTAAAACCGTTCAGCTGTTCTGGAGATATGAGGTAATCAAGAATACTACATACATACAAGCAAGATACGCGCGAAAAACATAACCCTTCCTTAGCAGTCGGGAAATAGTCAAAGTAAAGTCACAGAAATAACTTATATGTATTAATCAATCATTTAGCTCAACTTACGAAAACATAAAACAACTTTGTCCTTGTCAACGCAACACATGCTATTAAGATACAAAATTTCTAAGTAGACTTAGGCTTAACCAACCGACTTAGAGAAGTCCCAGCAACCTACTAATTACTGACTTCGGCGGCATTTCGCCTCGATAATTCAGAAGTGAAGGTGAAAACGAGCACTTACTATCATCCGTCGTCTAATTTATTTGGAGACCGCCAAAGGGAATGTTTTAAAACTTCTGTCAATTATTAAGTCAAGTTTCCCCCAAAAGTTGGCGTTTTGTCTGATCTGACGAAGAATTAAGGCTGTGACCTGCTGGTTTTTTTTGTTTACAGTCTTAGAAAACATTTGGAGTTGATGATATGCGGTTATAGCTTTGATGTTTATTGAGAAATTTGTTAAGTACAATATTGTGTACAGGAATAACGTACCCAAATGATTAATTTTAAATTTAATTTTGTGTGATCGGTTTGTCAAATTATTTATTTTGTGGTGTGATAGGAACTGTGATCGAGATGATTTTAAGAATGATCACTTTGAAAAAAAAAAAGCGCTAAAAGAAAGTGCGGCGTTAAATTTCGCGACTCATATCGACAAAATCTCCAATTAACACGAAAAACTCTACTTTTGAGTATCTTGATACTATGTACAGGATGCCTAAATGTTTTCATTTTCATACTGAAAAGATAATATCTTGGGCAGTATTGACGATGATTTTATTGAATTTTCACAGCTTACTTTTTCATAAAATAAATATATTATTCGATCCCTTATCCAATTACACCTAAATAAGTGAAACTTGATACGCAATAATTTCACACAATAAGCGTGGATTTACATGGCTTCATTCATATTTCTCAAGAATTATACTAAAATATTTTTTTGGCCTCACGCTGTATCCCGCATAGGATATCATCCTGCATCCTGCTAGAATAAGCACAGGGAACCTAGTGTTAAGACACTCAGTTCTACACTTTCCGCCGAATTTTCGAGGCATTGCGTATTGATAGGCAGAACTGAACGTCATGCTTTTATCTTGTGCCACCGAGTGGGAATCGAACCTACAATCATCGCGTTACACTCACACGCTTGTTTTCCTGCACTGCGACAGCCTCGTTCATAATAATATGTAGGAAAAAATAGAATATTCCGTAATATCTAGTCATTTATCAATTTGTAGTATTATGTGTAGAAGCACTTGAGAGGCTCTCGAGGTGGACTGGAGGGCGCTTTACGCTCTCAGCAGGTCCGGTTTCATCGCTTTGGCGTCGCAGATATGTATTATTTGAATAGTTAAGACTATTTATTGTGACATTTATTTAAAATTTAAATTATTATTATTTTAAATATAAATATTTAGAAGATTGTTTTATATATACGAAGCCTATGAATTATTTTTTTATTTTTTATTATTATCATTCCAAATCGATATTTTGTTTATTATATATTCTTGAAAAATTTAAAGATAAAATGAACATTTTTCACTCGACCCTGGAAACAATTATGTTTATATTTATATTATTATACATTAAATTTAAATCAATAGGTTGTTTTTGTATAAAAATTTTGAATTGAATTCTTATAAACAGAGTAATGAGTATAGGCCTTAATCTACTAAGCCACTGCTCATAAATTTATGAACAAAAATTTAATACAATAAGAAATATTTTAACGGTTCATAATTACTTTTTTAACATAATTTTGAGACTCGATTTCCAAGAGGCAGCTTTCTGGTTGAAACCACTCTACTTTAATTTTTTTATATATTTACTAAAAAAAAAAACGTTTATTTGCTTGTATGTGAAATAATACTTTACAATTATATAAAAAAATCTACTTCATTTATTTAAGGATACTAAAATATTGTAAAATAACAATTCAATACGATTCAGTAATTATAATACTATTGTCTTAACAGAATTATCGAACACTGTATACATACGGCTGGGCTTCACTGAATGGGCTCTCAAGACAGACTAGAGGATCCTTTACGCTACGAACAGATCCTGTTACGTTAGGCAGAAGTATTAGTTCAACGGTGTCTCAATACCTTTAGTTGTTAGGTACGAAATGTTATATAAGGCTATCGGATATATATCTCTCTACTTCTGACTGTAAACGTGTCGGTTGTGGGGTCGATTCCCATTTGGGGGAATATATTATTTTCATTTCTTCTGGTGGAGGTGGACGAGGACGAGGTGGGATTTCGGGTGCGGAGTGTCGTAACACTAGGTTTCCTCTCCCTGGAGGTAATGTTAAAACGCTTCTTTTTTTTTATTTTCCGCCGAATTCTAAAGACAATGCGTATTGAGTAGCTGAACTCAACGCCGCGCTTTGCCAGAGCGAAAAAAAAAGAAAATATTCAACAATTTATTTCCTCGAGTGGGAATTGAAACCACAACCTATATCGCCTAGTTTTTTATCTATTATTTTGACCTGATATGTGTAAATCAAAGTAATATTTTAAATCAATTTCAATTTTGTTTAATTAAACACGGTAAATTTTACATAAAACGTGAATATGTTATAACGTTCTGTATTCACTGCAAATGAAAACAATGACATGTTTATTTTAGGTATTATTCAGAATTCTACTCGTGTAATCGTAGACTGTAGTTAGACTCGAGGATGTAGAAACAAACACAAAACAAAGTAAGATATTCTGAATAAGATGAATTTCGAATTATTAAATAAACAACTATTGTAGGCAATAGTAGTATCTAGAGCAACGTATTTAAGTACTATATACATAAATTGTACCAGTAGTAGTTTGAATATAGGTAGAATAAAACTAGCACCGTCCAATTATAATATTAAAGTCGCTTATATAGGAAATACAGCCATAGGTTCACTTGGATGGTTTCCTAGAGGCGCGGGTTCAAATTCGGCTACGCTCAAATTTTTATAAAAAAAAAAATCAGCTTCACGCTGTATCCCGCACATAGCAGGGTAGGCAGAGGGAATCTAGCGTTAAGACACTCCGTTCCCCACTTTCTGCCGGATTCTGGAGGCATTGCGTGTTGAGTGGCAGAACTCAACGCCGCGCTTTGCCTCGACACCAGAGCGAAGAAATGGAAATATAAATTTAAGTAAATATTTCATCTCCTCGAGTGGGGATCGAAACTACAACCAGTCGGTTTTACAGTACAGTACAACAATATTTTTCTTTGTCCAGTGTGGAATAACTCTTTAAAAATATTAAAGTCAATTATTATTTTAAATTATGTTTATTTATCTTTTAAATTACACTCAATAGAGCTCTTTCATCACTTTTTATGTATGTTAAATTTGTACGATATTTTATAGTAAATGTATTTATTTGCTCATCAAAAAATTGTTATGTATAACAATGTATTGTAATAAAAGCGATACAATATTAAATAAACTGAGTCTATCCAGTATTGATAGTGCACTTTAACAAAATAGTGCCTGTGCTTTACAATTATATAAATCAACACGCATCAATGAGGCCAGCTGTGTTGCAGAAGCAAAAGCGTGTAAATGTAAATGCGGCGGATTGTGGGTTCGATTCCCACTCGAGAAAATTAAATATTTTCATTTTCTCACTCTAGTAACTAGGCAAAAGGCGGCGTTGAAATCCCCCATTCAACAAGCAATGCTTTGAGAATGGCAGTGAGGGACGGACGTGTCCTTGTTACGGAATATCGTAACACTAGGTTCCCAGGTTCACTCGGCTATATGCAAGATATAGCTTGTAACACAACACAATAACGTAATAAACATTAGTACTTAACTTACTGTTGTATTTTCTTGATCGATTCATGAGCAAGCAGTTGTCAAATCCACAAATTTTTATAGGTTAGCTTTACGCACAATATTTATACAAGTGAACCTGAGGCATGTTCGTAACTCAATTATTATAGTTTATATATAATATATAAATTAAGAAATAAATCAGCTTCACGCTGTATCCCGCACACAGCAGGGTAGAAGAGGGAACTTAGTGTAAAGACACTCCGTTCCGCAATTTCTGCCGAATTCTGAGTAATATATAAATTATATTATATTTAATATATTATATAAACGATAATCACACACATAGCAAGTAGCTTTGTACTTTATGATCTAAAAAAAAATCTATAATATTAGTATAGAAGTATAGATTCTATTATTATTTTTTTCAGCTTCACGCTAAATTCCACACAGAGCTGTGTCTGCTGAATTCTAGAAGCATTGGCGAAACTCAACTCCGCGCTTTGCCTCGACACCAGAACGAAGAAATGAAAATATTATTTTCTAATAGATTCAATTCTATTTAAAAATTTTCAATGACAATGACAATGACTATACACCATAAAGTATAGCCAAATGGTTTGACGCTATCACTAATAGTCGATCTATTTGCTGCCTCGTGAACCGGAAGGGCTGGGTGTGACCTGATTTTACCTGAAACCAGGTGAAATATCGACAGATCCTTTTTATTTGAAATGAATTGCATTCATTTGTATTAGTATGGTTTTTAGTTATTTTGTTTTATAATATAATTTGACATGTCATTCGAAAGTTTGACGTCGTTCGTTCGAATGGATAAATGAAAAAAGATATATATATATATATATATATATATATATATATGGCCCAGGGCTGATCTACGTTATTTTAGCAAAGTTGAAATTTTGAGGATTGTTAGTCTAATATGTAGTAAAGACGGTATGCGTACTCACTAACATGAAAAAGTGCCCTTTAAGAGGTAACACTAATATCTCTGGGAGAATGATTGAGCCATCGAATTGACCTGGTGCTTATAAGAGGTAAATAATATATATAAAATTGAGGAGTGCTAGTATAATATACTTTGCCTCAATTTTGAACATTCCTTAGGACGTTTGGCGTGAAGTCATCGTGATCCAAGGGTAACAGGGTGTGACTGTAACGCGACTGTTGTGGATTGGATCGCTACTTAAGGAAATGAAATATTTATTTATATTTATTTTTCTATTTCTTCGTTCTGGTGTCGAGGCAAAGGGCGGCGTTGAGTTTCGCCAATTAACACGCAATGCCTCCAAAATTCAGCGGAAAGTGGGGAATGGAGTAACTTAATAATAGATTCCTGCCTACTGTACTGTACACAGCAGTGTGTACAGCGTGAAGCTAAAACAAAACAAACTTTTTTTATATTATTCTTAAAAACATATTTAAATATGAGCGTTTCTACTTTAACGTAGGGGAGCGTTTATGTGTAAGTTGTAAGCTATAGCGTGTGAGTTGTGATTGTTGTAAGTAATAGTCGTTGTACTGCGCGCGTGAGAAATAAAGTTTATATAGAGTTTACAAATTTAATAATAAATAAGTGACATAGGAATTTAAAGTTATAGAAGTAAAACATGTTATATAAATTATATATTTGTTATATTTAACAGTATATAGGTAACTCAACACAAAATTAAAAGAAAAGAAGTTTGTGATATCAATATTTTTATTATTTATATAACTACCTACATAACAAATTGATATAGATTTATATATTACATAAGTACTTATAATATTATTTATTTACATCATTTAACAATTTATTTATTTAACCAGCAAATATTAACATACAGTAATTAATACTCAAAAAGTTACGATTTGGCCTACCAAATAAGCTTAAAAATAAGCTCAGTACCTAACTAAGCTTTATAAAGGTCACGGAGCTGACGCCAAGAGAAGAGAGTTACATTAATTAAACATCACTATTTTATAGCAACCAAATCATAGACAAATGTCAACTGTCAACATGGCCGATAGTTAAATGTTTTACATTTATAAAATATTACATATAGAAATAGTTATATATGTATTTTTTATTATTTAATAACCATTTAAAATTGTCATAATTTCGTAGTAATTAATTAAAGTATTTTCATCAAAATAGTATAATTTCAATATTAATTAAATATTTTTTTGTCCATAATTATTTCTACAGTATTAACATATTTTAAATACATTTCTTATTATTTTGCGGCGTTGAGTTCTGCCACTCAACACGCAATGCCACCAGAATTCGGCAGAAAGTGGGGAACGGAGTGTCTTAACACTAGGTTCCCTCTGCCTAACCTGCCGTGTGCAGGATACAGCGTGAAGCTGATTTTTTTTTCTTATTATTTAATAACAATGAAATATCATCATAATTCTATAGTAATCTATTACGCGCAACTCAACGCTGCGCTTTGTTTTTCAGAGCAGGGTCATTAAAATAATCTATTTTATTCATTTTATCATATAAATACAATAAATGTCAGGTTTTAGAAAATATATTTAAAACAATGGAAATAACCAAAAGAGCTTTCTAAAACAAATCTTATTCAATAAATTATCGCTATTTTGTGAAGAATATTTTAAATTTGAACTATACTTGCAAGCGAAACTCGTCGGGTTTGTATTTTTTAAAATAGAGTTTACTCAGAAAATTCTATTTCATTCTCTTCGAAGTAAAATATACATAAAATTTCAGTACAAAAATATTGAAAATGTTGAGATTGACATTTATGAATTTACTAGTAACAAAATTGATGATAGACATTTATATTTTAAAAAAATATTGTACCTAATTTTTATTTCACCTAATATAATATAGTAATAAAATAACATATAAATGTATTTATTGTACCATAAAAAATTAGACATCAGGTCACGTTGACCAGAAACGGTATTTCAGGTATTTTTTCATTTGAACGATTTTATTGAATTTGCTACGAAGCAAACGCGCGTGGACATTTACACTATTAGTCTTATATTACAGAGAGAAAAGTTGAAAAGAAAAAGAGAAACTGTAAAATTAATGTAAAGTTTTATTTTATATGGTTAATATTTTTTATCGTTATAATAATAATAATAGTTAATGATAAAGTTGACTTAGTAGATTCTTACACGAGGATATTTGTACTATAAGTATATAAGTAAAAAAAAGCACCAGGCGTCCCTTGATGCCTAACCAATTTTTTTTCAGCTTCACGCTGTATCCTGCATATTGCAGGGTAGATCTGGTGCTAGGACCAAGACACTCCATTTCTCACTTTCTCAATTATTGAGGCATTGCGTGTTGACCGGCGAAACTCAACATCACCTTAGTGCCAGAGCTAAGAAATGAAAATGTTAGTAAATATTCATTAATAAAAAAAGTTTAGTAAATATTTATTTATTTCCCCGAGTATAAATCGAACGCACAACCGTCATCTTACAGTCATACGCTCGTGTTGCTGCGCTATGACAGCCTCATGTACCTTCACTATGACAGAATGTCAATGAATAAGATAACCAGAATTTACAATGGTACTTGTTACCTAATGTCTTCTTTATTTGAGAAGAAAAACAAAGATTTAAAGCCCGTAAGCATTTTGTTCGTTTTCTATACAAACAGATACGTTTAAAACGTTTTCGAAAATCATTTCCTGGCTCAATTGAAACTGTTCTAAATCTGTAAATACTTAATTTTAATTTATTTTTAAGTCGAATAATCCCGCACGGTTTGTTTTGTTACCATCTATTTTTGGTCTGTTGTAGACGCTATTGTAATTATAAAGGTTTCAAAGGGCCGTTTGCGGATTAGGTTTCATTTCAAAGTTTACATCGACTTTTTCTCGATGTAATTAGATATCATTTTGAAGTGATGATTTCTGATTCTTAAATAAGATGGGATAGTTTTGTTCAAAATAATTGTTTTGCAAAAAAAGGTACCTAAGTATTAAAAGTTTAGTACTTTTTAAATCCTCGGCTTAAAGAGTAAATAAAATATTATAAAAATATTTTAAAATTTTTTAGTATGTACACTTTTATACTATTTGAAAGTGTAAAAAAGAAGCAAAATTAACCTTTTTTTATAGTAGTTAAAATAATTATATTAGTAGTTAGTTATACCTTAGTTACTCTTCTAACAATTGCAAATTTAAATCTATCTATCTATGTAAAATTACATTTTAAAAATATAATTCTTGTTTGCTGGCTCCTTAGGAGCTGGTAGCTTGTAGCGTCTTGTCTCAGAGACTTAAACTTTATTCATTATAACTTTCTTATCATCATCGACAGGAGATTACTTGGTCCACTAGTCGGAGCTATTAGGTTCTCATCTACACTTATATTATAAGGGACATAACGGAGTGATCGACTTATCGAATCTCCATTTGATAATAATTAATGTCATATAAGTTTTTGGTTTGTTTTTTAGTTTGTTTGTTTTTATATTTTCATTTATTTCCATTTTTAGAGTTCCGAACTTTAAAAGTAAAAACGGATCACTTTAGTGTCTGTCTGTCTGTCAAGTCCATTTATTTCAAGATCGCTTAGAGATATCGAGCTGAAATCAATACCTGAATATTTATTCAGGTCTATTGTCCCTTAAAGCACAAAAAACATCGAGTCTGTAACGTTTTTATCCTCCTCAACGCAATCAAAAGAAATGTGCATTTATGAATCGATTTCCCTTGGACTCATATATATGAAGTTTGGCACGAAGTTAGAGCTAAGCTACAAATAAAGTAACAAATTCTAAACATGATTTTTTATGAATACGAATATTTGTAGTGTAGTTCATTTCATACAAAATGAATACGTATGCGCAAAACTAAAGTTCAAAAATTTTTTATAAGTTACATTTCCGTTAAAACCTGAAATCAATACGGAACCCTTGGTGTGAGAGCACGACACACACTCAACCATTTTTTTATATCAAACTTTGAATTATATCAGTTTTTTTCTGATATACTATGCTATACAAAAATACATTTAATTTGTAACTTTAAATCGCAAAAGATGAAACAAATACGTCTTAATATACTAGGACTATTTCTTAATGAACATTCCATACAAACATTAACAATTTTACAGCAAATGCAAGTTGTTACGAAATAACTACATAATAGAATTATCGAAGTTAAAGTAATGCTTGCGATGTGACAACTTCTTACTTACCAGTTTGTGCAAAGTCTGCAAGATTTTACTACTGAAGCTTACTGAAGGAGTTTTTCACTTAGTTCTATTTCACAAAGGTATGTAAATTTTAACTTGGACAAGTTGGATTTGCATAACAAATGCTTAATTAGTAACGATGAAATGTTTCCAACGGTTATTTAGCTGTGATTCGTGGTTGTTATTGTATATTTATTATTCTAAATTAAAAATGTTATGGCTGAAATGGAATATATTTTCTATATTTTTCTATCTGTAGCTTTGTTTCTTTTCTGTATATCTTAACTTTCTATGAGTAATGACACAGAAATATTTTTGAAAAAGGCAACATTTCTATTTTACTATTAAAATTTTCAATAAAAAAACCCTTCCCAAGTTCATAATATATCAATTTACCTTATAGTTAAGTTAGTAGTTGATTTGAATTTACAATAAGAAACAAGAAAGTTGTGTTTTGCTTTGTTACCAGATCGAAGAAATTAAAATAATAAATATTTTATTCTTCCGAATGGGAATCGAACACACAGCCTTCGCGTTTATAATTAATTGTGCCCCCGCACCAAGAAGGCCACATTTTTTTTGATAGTGATATATTAAATCAAATTTTGACTGAGTACGTTGTTATTACTGCAAAGTAATATACAATAATAAGTAAGTATACAATATTTCTATTAATTCCATTTACTCTCATATATTATAACTGATATATTATTTAACATAAATTGCTCCACTTCAGTTTATATCAAATGAAGCCTGTAAATCGGCTTATGTTTTTAGTGGTTTCGAAACAAAATTAATGAAAATGGCATCAAGAGTGTCACTTCCTTTTTCTTTCAGCTTCCGCTTATTTTTACAAAACAGAGTAGGCTGAGAGAACCTAGTGTGAAGACACTCTGTTTTCTGATTTGCGTTTTTATTATATTGGGTGTGAGTGGCGGTACTCAACGACGCGCTTCACCACGACGAAGATGGTAAACAAACGGACATGATTTTGTTTTACTGTTTGTTTTATAAAGAAACGCGTACAGAAGAGGTTTCTTTGGCACCTTTCTTATCAGTGTAATCTAAGCAAATCACTTACAACTTATGCTGATAGACTGAATTTTTGCATAACAGAAGATTGATTCTTGACTGTCTATTTTTATTCAAATTAGTTAATGGACTTATTGACTGTCCTCAACTTTTAACAACGCTGCGTTTTCCAGCTCCAGCCAAACTACCTAGGCGTTGTAGGTACGACCTATTTACCTCAACTACAAGTTCTACAAACTTAGGCAAATTTTCACCAATAAACTGTATCATTACACATTTTAATAGTATATCCAAAAAGGTAAACATTGACATTTTCTTTGATAAACGGCCCTTATTTTGTGATAAATATTGGAGTCCTTGAGATCTAAGTAACCACGTCTGCTCATTATTGATTCGTTGTTATTATTGTTTTTTTAATCTTTTGACCTTGTGTATTTGCAATTATCTTTTTTTAAATATAATTTTACATATATATTTTTAATATAATATTTATATTGTAGGTGTATAACTGGCATGCCGTCAACACCTATAATTGTGGCTGTACTTGTTATTTTGTATTAAGTTTTGTACTCCGTATTTTTGAAGCTTGTTAGTGTAAGCTGTGTTGGTGTTCTATAAATAAATAAATAAATCAATTTTTTAATTCGATAAAAATTTTATATTTTCATTTCGTCGCTCTGGTATGTCAAAGTATGGCATTGAGATCCACCACTCAACACGCAATGCCTAAAGAGAAGAAAAGTGGGGAACCGAGTGACGCTTTCTCGCTATGTGCGGGACACACCGGGATACGAGCTAAATCATAAATAAAAATAATAATTATTTTAATAAAAAATAAATTTATTAGCCGCGTGGAACTGAAATAAATGTAATTTGCTAACTTTAATATTTAAAAATTAAGAAAAAAAAGTTATAATGTCGTATTTAATACCAAATTAAGTTAATGCATTGCAAAACAATTACTTTAGACACAACGTAGAGACAACCTAGTGTTAAGACATTCTGTTATTTCTCCGCGTAACAACGTACGGACGTTGTTCGTTGCTCGACCAAATTTAAGACATTGCGGTGCTGGTAAATGAAAGTAAACATGCAACTGAATGAGAATCGAACACACAACTATTGCAAATGTAACATTTGGCCCATTGCGCCTCAATGGATAAATATGGATAAAATATTTTTATGCTCCTTATATTATTATGTACGAGTATGTGAAAATTTTAGACTTGATCCTCTTACTAAACGAATTATTTAAAATATAAATGCATCTTTACCTAGGTGGACAATGTAGTCTTACATTATTTATATAAATTAAAGTATGGACACGGAAAAAAAATACAAGAACGGCCTAACGTTGAGTTCCGACACTCAACACGCAACACCTCGAAAAATTTGACGGAAAGTGGGGAACAGAGTGTCTTAATGCCGGGGTCCCTCTGCCTATCCTGCTGTGAGCGGGATACAGCGTGAAGCTGATTTAATTCAATTTTCTATTTAAACATGAGAACGACATGACACTTCTAAATATTATTATAAAACTCCATATCAATATTCTAATTGTGACCAGTGAAATCTGTTTGGCTCCCAAAATTACATATTATTGTTGAGTGCGAGCAGATGAGATTACTCTATCTAATATATTATTCATTTGTCCATTTGTTGTGAATTAAATACTATTGTGAATTATAATAATTGATGCTCCTAATAAAGAGAATAGCATTTTTTTCTATTGATGTATTTATTTTATATAATCAAATCAGCTTCACGCTGTATCCCGCACACTGCAGGGTAGGCAGAGAACCTAGTGTTAAGACACACCGTTCCTCACTATCAGCCGAGTTTTGGAGGCATTGCGTGTTGAGTGGCGGAACTCAACGCTTTGCCTCGACAGCCAAGAAATGAAAATATACATGTAAGTAAATATTTCATCTCCTCGAGTGGGGATCGAACCCACATCGAGTCGATTTTACAGTCACATTTTGTGCCCCTGCGCCACGACTGGCTGGACTGGCCATTTTTTTTACGATCACTAAATATATTATACTAACCCCCCTCTAATACTATTTCTCTTAATTCTTAAGTTTTGATACCGATTTAAATATATATTTATCTATTCTCTTAAAAATACAAATACACTTTACTCTTGATAATGATTAGCGATATAAGGATAGCAAGGGTGCTAACAAACTCATTTACTTCAGTAAGAAACTAAAATACCATTATTTAAATGACGGTATATTTTGATTTTATTTCACGCCTTATCCCATGTATCAGAGTAAACAAAGAGAAATTCCTATCGAGATATTGTGTGTTGCATAGCGGAACTTAACACCGAACTTTTTCCTATCAGAATGGAGAAAACAACGCAATATCGAAGGACTCGATAATCTCTTAATAATTTGACCAAATATTTTGTAATTTATAACAGCAAAAATAAACCTTTCTTAACTAGAACGAATTTAAACACAATATTTTAGGAGAGATTTAAGAAATAATACAATTATTTGTACTTAAAATTATAAGAATTACAAAGTTTTATTGGTTCTGTAACTTTTCCAATATTCCAGTTGATCGCGTGTCATCAACAAACGGTTTCGTATAAACTCAATTCTCTGTTGGACATATTTCAACAAGGTCCTTCCTTTCAATATATTATTTTTTCTCTGTTTAGTTTTTTTTTCATATTTTGAAATGAATAAAAAGCGTATAGTTAATAATTTAATTGCCTGCAACACTTTTTTTTTAAATAAAAAATAGTAAACTAGTACAAAACCTAATATAAACTGTATAGAACTATTGTTAATGGTTGTTACTATTGATTGTGCTGTTTGCGAGGAAATTAAAACATTAAATAATTTATAGAGGCTAGTCGTGGCGCAGGGGCACAAAGTGTGACTGTAAAATCGACCGCTTGTGGGTTCGATCCCCACTCGAGGGATTTTTTTTTATTTACATTAATATTTTCATTTCTTCAATCTGTGTCGAGGTAAAGTGCGGCGTTGCGTTCCGCCACTCAACAACTTCGCAATGCCTCCAGCACTTAGCGGAAAGTGGAGAATGGAGTGTCTTAACACAAGGTTCACTCTGCCTACCCTGCTGCGTTCGGGATAGAAGCTGATTTAATTTTTAAATAACTCGTTCCCTCGAATGGGAATCGAATCCAAATATCAAATCGGTCGCGTTTGCCCTTACAAGCCTGTAAAAATAATTAATGGAAAAACATAACAACATGGAAACACATGGGTATGAGACCCAAATTTGGGACTAAAACAAGTAGATATTGTACACATACGCGTAATATGTTACACAGTTATTTCCACTCGCTCTGTTGGGCTTCCCTTTATTTGTGCCGGAAAATTAGCTGCGTCAGTTGTAGCCCATTTGAAAGGACCGCGGCAAAAGTGAAAGCTGAAATCAATTGAAATAACTTCCCTCTAACAGCCTTGGTTATTGATCGTTTTTTGATACTGTTCTATACGAATAAGGTATAACTACATAATGTATTGTTTTCGCTTCGCTCATTTAGATGGGGAAGTAGGGGGAACTTAGTGTTAAGTTACTCAAATTCTCTCTTTTCGCCAAATTTGGTGGAAGTCAACGCCGCGTTTTTTCTAGGCCCCACAGCGAATAAGAATAATTGTTTTCCCCGAGTGGAAATTAAGTCCAACACGAAGCCCGGGGAGATGCCACTACGGCCTCTCTATAATTTAATTTATTGATATAAATTAGGAAAAACGTAAAAAACGGAAACGTAAACGTAATGGAACTCGTATTATATATATGTAATTTTATACTCGAAACATACATTTTTTTATATATTTTTCATTTTTAACTTCACGCTGTGTCCCGCACATAGCAGGGTAGGGAGAGAGGAAGCATTGAAAACAAATGCTAAGATACTCCGTTCCCATCAAGTCACTTCCGTTACCCTCGTTACTTTCTACCGAATTCTGGAGGCATTGGGTGTAGAGTAGCGGAATTCAACGCCACATTTTAGCTCGTTATGGGCAGAGATCAGGTACGTCGGTGGTTCACGTATGCATATATGAATAAAATATAGAAATATTTAGTTTCCTTGCACAATGTTAAATATTTAATTTCTTCGAGTGACCAACAACCTGTCGCGGTTACAGTCACACTCTAGTGTGCCACAACTGGCCTCATGCATTTTGAACTTCTATACAAAGAGAATCCTGTAATAAAATTTGAAAATCAATTATATTTTACTTGTTTCTTACCCATGTCATATTTTTTACCAATCTGAGTGAAAATATTCCTATTTTTTTCTGCCTTTTTTGAATATAGAAAGTAACACCTAAAAGCTTAAAATATCAGAATGTCACAATTTTGTGAAACGCAAACCCTTAATTAAATTAAAAGCTGTCCAGGTATAAAATAAAAACATCAGTATGTTGTATACCTGTTCATTACTATGTAGCAGTTGGGGTGACCTTTGAATTTGGGAGTATAATTTGTACGTCTCTGTCGGTCTGTCTAGTGGTCGCTATACTGAAAATTATACAAAAATGTTAAACATCTAAGGGCTGTTTAGTTATTATGGGAATAGTAGTTTTTACTTAAACTTAAAATATTATAATATATAAAATAATGATATTTTGTAAATTATATTATTTAGCAATGACAACAAGAAACTTATGGCTGTTTAAAGTTTTTTACGGTTTTTCTGATTATATAATATCTATATTTGTCTGATTTCTAACTGTATTTTTATTAGAGTTTTGAAATCATTCTTCGCTAATTTGTTTCTGATTATTTTATATGTAGAAAAGATACAAATTTACAGTGAAAATGACGTCTGAAGTGTTGTTTTTATTTATCTCTTTCAGGACCATAAGGTTTTGTGAGGTGTTGCCATCATTTTAACTGTTTAATATAATTTATTGTGGATCTAAAAACATATTTTTAAAGAAAAATATTAAAGTTAGTTTTAGTTTAGTAAGAAAAATAGGTAATAAATTTAATGATTTATAAACGCTTTTTTAATGATAGTCTTTTTTAATGGTAGACTTTTCGAATTTCAACAAGAATATTTTGTCCCTGAATGTTATGTCCAATATTAATAAAAAAAATTAAGATAGAGTAGTATATAGTGGTGGTTCTCAAACTTTTATTTACCTATTACTACATCAGATAGATGGACAAGACGTGTATGCTGTCATCACTTGATAAAACACCGGCTACGTGACACTGTTAGGAAATAACCGTAGGATCTTAGCTTGATAAGGTTTTCACATATACGTTACTAAGATATGTTTCTAGATGACAGATTATGACGTATAAAAGAAAGTAAAGTGGATGGTTTGGTTTAAGTGGTTATAATATTTTTATGATTTTTTATCTATTTCTCAGTTTCACGCTGTATCCCGCACACAGCAGGGTAGGCAGAGGGAATCTAGTGTTATTTAAGACACTCCGTTCCCCACGTTCTGCCGAATTCTGGAGTCGTGCGTAGTGCGTGTTGAGTGGCAGAACTCAACGCCGCGCTTTGCTTCGATACCAGAGCGAAGAAATGGAAATATAAATTTAAGTAAATGTTTCATCCCCTCGAGTGATCGAACTTACAACCAGTCGGTTTTACAGTCACACCTAGTGCCGCTGCGCCACGACTGGCCTGGTATTGTATGTATTTGTTATATAATACTTAAGATTTGAAACTGTGGTTAAGGCTAAAATCTGATAGTGAGCGCAATAGCGAGTTCGATTCCTACTAAGGAAAATGTAATATTTTTATTTTTTCAACTCAATTATTGAAATCGTTATCGTAGTGTTCTTTACTATTTCTTTCACAAATTGCACTATTATTTCGTTTAGTCCATAGAAAACCTGACAAAAGAACAAAATGAGGAACTTCACATTTTCTACGAAGAATCAGTATTCGTTAATGCCAAGATGTCCGTTTCGTTTGATCCCGATGGCCGTAGCGCCTTTTAGTTTGCGATTCATGTTTCTGCTCCATTAAATTTGATTACAAAATGTCTCAAGTATTTTCTTCAAATTTGTTTTAAACTATTCTTTTATTATTCTGTAAGAGTATTTGCAGTGGAGAGGACAACTAACCTTCTTTCACTTAACCCTAGAACATAAAATTACTGTAAAATCTTTCTTGGATTATGAAATTCAAGCATTCGTCTCTCGTCTGCCGTAACTAAAATGCGTCGTTAGATTTCAACATACAATTAAGACAAGACCTTAAAAATAAATAAACCTATATCACTTAAAATATAGATATTTTCTGTTTGTCGTGCTTGTTTAGCTTAGCAATGAATTTTTTTCACTTTCTAGATTTATCCAGAGACAATTTAGTATTAGGATACTCTCTTCTCTACTTAGCATAAGAATTCGAGACACTGCGTATGCTTTCTTGAGGTTAATGCTAGAGAAGAGAGTACTCTGTCCATAAAAAAATTGCAAGCACTATGTGACTGTTTGCGAGGATGCCGACGGTGGTAAGGTCGTCCCCTTCGAGACTCAGACCTCTGATTGCGGCAGTTGAACGGATTATGACACTATGTATAACCACTACCACCGTCCTAAGTCACGTCCTAATTAAGTCAAGATCGGCACAGCTTACAGAATTAATTAATAATCAATTCTATATGGGAGATTATTAATTTACGCACTATGCACAATTGAGAACAATGCGTGCACACAATAGATAAAAAATTATTTCATTGTGTTCTATTGTAAATTCTTTTATAAAGAGAAACTTTTATAATATATTATTTACTAGCGACCGTTGAACTACACAAATATTTATAACTTGCGATTAAATTTAATTCATATTCAATAAAAAAATGTTATTGTGCAGCAATTTACAGTCGTTTCTGAGATGAGCGTGTAGAAAAGTCAAACAGACAATATATATATATTATTTTGGCCGAGGCCAGTAGCGTAGTAAAACCGACTGGTTGTGGGTTCGATCCCCACTCAAGGAGATGAAATATCTACTTAAAGCGCGGCTTTGAGTTCTTCCACTCAACACGCAATGCCTCCAGAATTCGGCAGATAGAGGGGAACGGAGTGTCTTAACACTAAGTTCCCTCTGCCTACCCTGCAGTGTGCGGCATACAGCGTGAAGCTGATTTATTTTATTTTTTATATATTTTCCATATACAGACACCGAACGGTTACGATTTTATTATAAGTATAGATGATACTCGCTGTACGGTTCATTTATTTGTTAATTGATTTAGCATGCGAGTGTTCCAAGAGCAATTGTTTTACAAAGTTAGTGTATTGTAATGTTCATCGAGATTTTGTTGTTAATTTCGAGTTTGTTTACTGGATAAACTTTGTCGGGTCTTATACTGTATTTATTTATCGTTTCCCAATATAATCATTTCCTCTTCGTCACGTGTTATAAGTTATGTAAATATTTAAGTACTTTGATTGTATTATTTGCAAGTACTATTTTGTTGCGCTGTTTACTTTTTTTGCACAAATTTAAACATATGCTTATTTAGAAAACCGACCTGGCCGGTTTCCAGGAGGCGCGGGTTCGAGTCTCGCTACGTTCAAATTTTTATGCGTTTTCTAAATAAGTAGTTTTCTTTCCTGAATGTCGGATAACACTTTAAAAATGTTAAAAACTTATCATGTAATGCCAAAATTTTTTATCGTATAAATGTTTTTTTAGCTTCACGCTGTGTCTCGCTGTTAGCAGGGTTGGGAACCTTTATTTCGTTTCCCATTTCACGCACAATTGAGATATCGTAACGCAGTGAGACAGTAAACGTGAAGGTTGTTGGAAGGGTTAGCTTCAAACTTCGTTCCGTTATCTGTTCGCAATGTTACGTTTTCTGGCGGAGAGCGGAGTAAGAAGTGTTACATTATGTTCTTTATGTCAATTGAAACTTGCTAGTTCGAAGTAAAATGGCAAAGGTCATTAAGTCCCAGTCAATGAATAAACAAATGAATATGTATACGAATTATAAATGATAATAATTATAAAATTATGTTAAAAAGAATTGTTGAGAACAGGCAATGCATCGAATTCGGCGGAAAATGGGGAATGGAGTGTTTTAACATTATGTTCCCTCTACCTACCCTGCTATATGTGGGATACAGCGTGAAGCTTGGTATGAGAGCTAAGAAATAAAAAAAAAAATAATAATAATCCATTCCCTCGAGTTGGAATAGAACCCACAAGCATCGCGTTACAGCCCCTGCACCACGACGATCACTATACCTAATGCTTAAATTTTATTATTCATCGGGACTACAATTTCTTTACTTCACGAAAAATTTTAAATTTCATTTTAAAATTTAAAACGAAATTTCTTACAAGATATTCATGAATCGCAGTTTTCTTGCAGCCGCAGTGAATCACAAACACAGCGAGCATGCATTCATTGTAATTCCGCGGGTAATATCCATATTTTGCGGCAAAGAAATACAATTTTTCAGAGTTTAAGCTTTACGTATTGAAATATGAGTTACGCTCAAGCTCTTTCAGTGTAAAAACTAAATTCTAAGTTTGTACTATATTTTATACTATGTTGTTTCAAATATATGTAAATTATTAATTATTTGTTGTTTAAAATGCGACGTTGAGTTCCGCCACTCAACACGCAATGCCTCCAGAACTCGGCGGAAGGTGGGGAACGGAGTGTCTTAACACTAGGTTCCCTCTGCCTACTCTGCTGTGTGGATACAGCGTGAAACTGATTTTATTTTATTTTTTTTGTTTAAAATATATTTTTACTTATCTTTTCAGTGTACATATAAAAGGATATCTTTTATATATTTGTATCAAAAATGTTTCGTGGCTGTACAAGGAAGTAAGTATAATTTATATAATTTGAAAAAAAAAATCTTCGTTCTCTTCACAGTTTAAATATAAGTATATATTTAAGTTGGAATTGGTTCGATTGCGCGGTATGTTCAATCGGGTGTAAAAATAAGAAAAAATCTCTATGCAAATTTAACGAAACGTCAATAATTTGTTAGACTGTTTGTCGTACCTACTTTCTTAACCTGCTAAGCGTTTAAAACGTGAAGCTGTTGAAGATGCTCTATAAAAAATATGTATCATATAGTGTTACATTTTTACTTTAAAATTACTATAGCAATACAACTATTAATTTAAATAAATAAAACAGCCTTTGTAATAAGTATTCTACGTACTAGTCATACTAACTGAAATATTTACATTTTTAAAGTAACTAAATTTATGGTTACATTTTTCACCTTTATACACATATATTTCTGCGTATCTGCTTAATACACGTATATTTTTATTGTTCTGTAGAAAAATTTAGTTAAATCATCTTCACGCTGTTTCCCGCATAGTAGGGTAGGCAGTGGAAACCTAGTGATAAGGCACTCCGTTCCCCACTTTCCGCCGAGTTCTGGAGGCATTGCGGGTTGAATGGCGGAACTCAAAGCCGCGCTTTGCCTGGACAACAGAACAAAGAAAATATAAATGTAAATTAATATTTCATTTCCTCCAGTGGGGATCGAACTCATAACCAATCGATTTTACAGTCACACTCTGTGCCCCTGCGCCACAACTGGCCTCAATCGACTGTTTCTATAGAACTTTTAATAATAATGTCACCTCACCACCACCTATTAGCGTCAACCATTTTGAATATCTTTATATTATTTATCACACGACTTGAAGTAATCGCGTTCCAAGCGTCGCGTCGTTACATGCAATTAATCTTTGCCGACAGCTTACGGGCTTATAGAAACTGTTATCACATAAATTTGTGTAAGAAATACATAGATATTCGTATATAATAGAGGAACCATATTGAACATATTCTAGACGGATGTGCCAATTTAAGAACTAAATGTTCCCAAATTGGTGTTGTTGTTACAGCGTGAAGCTGATTTGATTCGATTTTAAACATATGTGTCTACTGTGTATCTATCAGATATTGCTGTTCGAGACCTGAAACCAAAACTTATAGCTTATCTGATACGGTTGACCGGGAGTTTATGGTAGCCAGTGGTGTATTGTGATTCACTCAGAAGCAGCAGAACTTTTTTATATATTGAGTAGAAGATTTACCACAATTCCTATGAGAACAGGGAAAATATAAGATTATAATATTTTTTAAGACAATTCAAAGTTAAATATTTCTATATTTGTAGCCTATATATATAGAGTATAAGTCACTATTTACTTTACTCCTCTAATAAATATATCAGTACCCAATAATACAAAAGTGACATTAAGCAGCTAGAAGCTAAACGATATATCACAGAAATGGCCTACAAAGCAATAATCGCGTGCCACATAATAGTAAATTTATTGGAATGTATACGACGACGTGATAATATTTTTTTTGTGATGTACAAAATTCATGATATAGAGGAAAATAAAAAATAGAGGGAGTCTACTATCCACCGAATTCTGATGGCATTACGTGTTGAGTGGTGGAACTCAACGCCGCGCTTTGTCTCTACACCAGAGCGAATAAATGAAAATGTTAAATATTTCATTTCCTCGAGTCAAAATTGAACCCACAATCTATCACGTTTACCTATAACACGCACACGCCTATGACACGCATCACGACTGACCTCTACTCCATAGATAATACCTTCTTTTAATGTATAAAAACCGTACTAAAGATTTTCATTTAAATTCATAATATAATTTATTTAATCGATTTTTTTGTTTTGGTTAGGTTACGCAATATTATTACGCAAAAGCTGTTATATATTACAAACTTTCCATGAAAGGCAATTTCTCATAATAAATAGGACTTGAAAAGTTTAGTTCCTCTCACGGACTGTTTCAAAGACACGTGTCGTAAGAGCAACTTCTGTTCATCCACTTTGTCGCTACATTTACTAGGATAATATTTGTAATTTTAGTTCCATAAGCAGTGAATACTTCACATTTTATTATGCTTTTTTAACAGCTTTACTCTGTATCCCGTATATAGAAGGCTAAGCAGAAGGGGCCGCGTGTTAAGACACTCCGCTCTCCACTTACCGCCGAATTCTGGAGCCATTGCGTCTTAAGTAGCGTAACTCAATGTCGTTTTACCTCAATACCCGAAAGACTCGCGCTTTTGCTCCTGCGTCTTTATAATATGTCAAATAGTCTACATTTCTTGATGTGATAAGACAAAGTACGTAATTGAATTTCGCACAACATCTGGACGTTAAAAGAAAATAGAAATCACAGTGTTTTCGGCGTTCAACGTATAGCTACAAATAATTTCGTTATAAATCTAATGACTAAGGGATTTTTAAGGTTTGGGAGCTATATTATATGTTCATTTGTCTATCACAGTTTCCTTTCACTTAAAATTTCGTCTTGTTCATAAATTTAAGCGTTAAAATAAACAAATTATATAAAAACTCATTTGTATTAAAGACAAATGTTTACTTTTATAGCAATGCGGATGTACACATTATGTGCTATTTATATTTTTACTCGATTTCTGCGAAAAAGGGATTAATAGGTTTTTTTTGTACTAGCAAGATAGGTAAAAAGAACCTCTTAAAACACTCTGTTGAGTGGCGAAACTTAACGCCGCGTTTTGTTTTGTATCCAGAGCGAGGAAAAATTTATTCTTTAATAATAACTTCGCACATTTCTTATTGAACACAATGATCATGTGTTAAAATAAATATACATTTCATAGTAACATTTATTTAACAGGGGGATGGGTAACGCAGTTATTTAACATTTCAGCTACTCTTTATCATTACATATGGAATGTAAATGTATTGATGACGTTTCAAAACGTGTTGTTATTTATGAATTCGTAAATATTTTGATGATGATACTTCAAGGAATTATCCAAAAAATTATAGTCTTTTCTTATTATTGTTATATTCGTATACATAATATATCGGCACTGCGGCGGTGCACGGCAGTTCCTCCTCCAAGTCGAGCTACGTATCTACATATTATATTTCTTATTATGTAATTATTGAGATTTGAACCCGCTCTTGGAAACCGTCCAAGTGCTCTGTCTGACCACTAATTAATTTTTAAAAAAACTTTTTTAAACATTCCATTTCATTTTAAAAAAACTTATAGACATTCTTATACAAAAACCCCACAACATGATGTCTTAGAAAATAAATATATATATACGAATACTTTTGGGTATAAATTGAAAATGACAGGAAAGATTTTCCATACAATATGGGGAAAGCATGAATTGAACACAAATTGAGCTTTATTGGTTTTTTATTTCCATTGTTATGTTATATATTTAGAAAATTAAATCTTTGTGTGGCAGTCGTAGCGCAGAGGCACAAGTGAGTACTGGAAACGCGACTGGTTGTGAGTTCGATCCCCACCATCCGAAATTGTGTATATACATAAAATGGCACAATATTTATTAATAAATAATTATTAACAAGTAAAGATCACAACATTCGAAATGGTGAGGATAATTTCACAGATACTGCTTGTGAAATATACCAGTAAATCTGAAAATTGGTGTTTTTCTTATTTTTAGCTTTATGCTGTACCCGCATATAGAAGGGTAGATAGATGGAACCTGGGAAACTAGTGTTACAAGATACTCTGTCGCCATTAAGGCACTCCCGTTCGCTATTTTTCGCGGTATTATGGAGGCATTGCGTGTTGAGTGGCGAAACTCAACTCCGCGCTTTTTCTCGACACCAAAGGGGACAAATGAAAATATTACACAAACAGTACAATATATTAAATAATTATAATTAGCATATGTACTCATTAAAATGATTTAATTTATACCTATGTAGGTAAATTATTTTAACCAGGTCACAGGCCACAGGTCTACTAGAGACCATGAACTGCTGGAGTTTGTAATAGTTTATTGTATAGAAATCATGAAAATCATATATAACATATAAAAATATATATCTGTCAGATATGTATATTGCATAAGCGGAAAATTTATTGTTACCACAGATATTGGACCAGTTCTTGTAAAACGAACAACAGGCAGCTGTTTTTCTTATAAACTTTCCAAATTTTAATAAAATACATAGCTGAGGTAGTCGCCGTAAAATGTTTTAAAAGCGTATAACAAAGCCATAAAAAGTCAATATAGTCTCGAAAGTTTGTATGAATTTCTTTCCTTTGAAACATTTTTATTATATTTCTTCAAGTTTTAGTTTATTGCAAGCTGTGTCTCCCTCAGATCGTTGGATAAAAATAGTACTACAATATCCCTTTTATAAGAAATGACTTCAACTTCAAACGATCGTATTGGACACAAACGGCATTAAAAATATTTAAGTTTAAAATCTGTTGTTTCGGTGTTAAGTTCTTACTAATATAAATATTAGACTACTTATAATATTATTATATCAATATTCAATGGTTAACTAATATTGGTAGAATAAGATATGTATTGCGATATGTAAATAATACACAGAATCTAGGTATATTATACTGCTCTCTTTTTGTGTATATTTGTGACTAGCGGCCCACTCGCGGCTTCGCCCGCATACCACCTTTAATACTTTTAGTATGCTGACTAACCCGACGTTTCGAACACTTAAGAGTTATAGTAAAAATAATTTACAATTGTTAATTTTCAGCATAAATCAAAAGAATTTGCCAAAAAATCAGTTCTAGACGAGACTTGAATACAGAATAATATTTATCATTTATAATGAAATCAATATATTCTTTTTGGAATAGTAATCTTAGTATAAATATTCATTATACATTTTATATAAGTAAAATTATTATCAGAAGCCGTTATAGCGCAGCGGAGCATAGCAAGTTGTGGGTTTTATTCCTACTTAGAGGAGAGAAATATTTAATATTCTTATTTCTTTGCTCTGGTAAACAAAGACCGGCGTTGAATTTCGCCACTTAAAACGCGATACCTTGTAAGTTCGACGGAAAAAGACGTACAGAGTGTCTTAACACTAGGTTACCTTCTATAACAATACAGCGTGAATCTGAAAAAAAATCCTGCTTACTTTTAAGGAAAAATAATGAATTAATTTGAGAAAAAAAAGTCAAACTAAATACCTTGAGGTGCTTCATGAGAAATTGAACGTATTTTTTTTGCTGTATATCTTCCTGTGCCAATAGATAACAAAATATTGTTTGTCGTCGCCAACTCAAAGTGCTCTTTACTTTGCTTATTATTTTTAAGATTCCGAGTTTTTTTATATTAATTATATTAAGACTTTTTTTTAGCGTTTGTCATTTCCTTTGTTCTTGGGCTCAGTTCAGTAGTGTCCCGGCTACCTTGCTAGGGATAAGCTGTGAAAGTAATCAAATACTTTTACTTTTATTATTGATAGAATACCTATATATTATTTTTTATTTTATAACGATATTTATATGGTGAAAAATACAACCCCTTTATATTTTTCATTGACGAAAGCCAAATTTATCAAACTATATCATTATTAAATTAGATATTATTAGAATATGAAAAAAAATCAAATTAGTGAATAAATAATGATGTAGTTCAAGCAGGCGAAACCGCGAACCAGACGCTAGTATATAATATATTCGGTTGAAACTGGGACAACTATCATTTATTAATAGAAACTGTCTCACGAAATTCGCCTTAGGGTCTTAAGACGCGTTGGAAAATGGTTTTTAGCACTCATCTCAGTTTCAAAATCCTTTGTTCTTGACAACTATAGAAGTAGATTTTTTTCTGATATTTTTACAAGAGTGCTATTATTTGAATCATCCCAATATTTTTAGCTTCACTCTTTCTTCTGCACTTGTATAACATAGTATACAGAAAGCACTTAAGCACGTATGTATAAACCGCTCTCAACTCTGAGATCAATCTTGACATGCCGTTTTCATTTACATATTACAATTTATAAATGAAAACGGCATCTCAAGATCGATCAATTAAGATCGGTCTCAGAGTTGAGAGCGATTTATGAATACGGGCCTAAGTATTAAAGCACTCCGTTGTCTAATATAAACAACAATATTTACTTCTTTGCAGCATTCGTTGTACATACTTCAATTATTTTCATTTCCATGAATTATTTTCTCCACGATGGTAACATGACAAAACGCGGTGTTGAGTTGCGAACTTAACACCAATGTCTCGAAAATTAAGTGAATAGGGTAGATTAAACTAAACACTAGGCATCCTTCTGACTTTCTGAATATATTAGCTTAAAATTTTAATCACTTAAAAACTAAATTATCTCAATTATTTGTCATGTTAGTCATTTACTAAACATGTCACACATTGGTATGTGTAAGAAATATCAACACAATAGCGATGTACAGGAAATAATTTCGATCTTGAAATAGCTTCCGCTTGATCGATGAATTTTACCCGTCTAAAATATATTTAGAAATAGTTTAAAGTGATGATGAAAATAGATTATGTTATTTTAAAATTTGTCTCGTTTATATTTAGTAGGAAATATAAAGTAAGGTACTAAAGGTTAATTTGTAATTCGATTTTTATTCGCTTTTTTTGATATGTTAGAAAGGTTAGGTTTGGTTAGGTTAGCAAGGCCTTAAGTCTATATATATATGCAGATTAATCTTCTTCTCAACCTACTTTACTTTGCACGGTCTTTAGCGTCCTCGGTGGTGAGACCATTGACTCTCATATCCTGCATCATGAGAGGTCTCAATCCAGGGACTGATATAGGAAGGCACTTATATCCGACATAGTTCTTAGACCGGCTCGTAACGTCGCCAAACCACCTCAGTCACGTACTCCAAGACTACCTCGAATGAATGTGTTACGTATGCGGTCAGACCGCGCTACACCATTTCATTTCCTCGCAGACTACACGAGTAACCCCCGAGGATAGACATCGTCATCGATGCCTCCAGGCTCGTGCATAACGAATCCAAGGTACCTGAACTTTTCCGACTTAACAACTGGTTCAAGACTTATATGGATAGTGCTCGAGCCCGGACTGCCGAAGAACTTATTACTGCAGTTAAACCCCATTACGAATAAATCTTTCAAGTTTAAAGAACGTAAAGACATTGTGAGCCTCTCTGTTGAGCAGACTATTGAAATGGCCTGTGCTGAGCTAGAGCATTTCATTGTTGTAAGTGTATACAGACCTCCCACTGGGTTATATGAACACTTTGAAATAATTTTAGAACAGGTTCTTGTAAAATTATCTGGATCTAAGAAATTGATAGTTGTATGTGGTGATTTTAATATTAATTTACTAGATAATTCCA
>JAATLQ010035694.1:0-31307 GCA_013421005.1 Heliconius erato x Heliconius himera
AATCCGAGAAAAACAAAACAGTAGTCGTTGAAAATATCAAACAAACGGGAAAACATTCAAAATGTCGATGCGTTATGACACGAACGTAATGACAGAAGCAAATGTTTTTTTTTAATGTTTTTTATTTAACGGCCTGATTTTGCGATGACAAACAGATGCAAAAATGCAAAAAATCATTAGACAAGGTGTGATTGTCAATCAGCTGTCACATCTCTGACTTAATATATGATTGATTTTAATCGATTAAGGATCTAAATCTTATTTTTTTCATTTTTCTCCACTTCCAGATTGTCAATTAATTTATTATTTGCTATTCTAAAAATAAAAAAAAAATGTAATTTTTTAGATCACATTTCAATTCTTTACGTGACGGCCCAAAAGTTTCATTCTCCTTTCTACATTTTCTGTCAACAAAACGCAAAATGAAAGCTTTGGCACGTTGTAGCCTTAAAAAATTTGAAAAAGCATTGAAATTAATTACACTGTTAAATTAATTTTTTAAATTAGTTTTAAGTATTGTTGATACATTTGATTGTTGATACAATTTCAGGTAACGCAATATCATCTGATTGTGACAATTTAGATGGCCAAGATGAAATATTATGTAGTAAAAAACTTGGTCCCGACCACCATTCTGTTAAAGAACCGATTGTTTCAATATCAACTCCACGCGAAATATAATCTGCCGGGTTTTGACTAGAAGGAACGTGCCTCCATTCACCATTTTCGGTCTTATCTAAAATTTCTGCTACTCTGTTGCGAACAAAAAGCTGAAGCTTATTAGGCAGCATCTTTAACCAACCTAAAACGATCGTGGAGTCAGTCCAAAAATACACGCGCTTTGGTTGTAACCTTAACGAAGCCTTAACCTTCTCATAAATGCGAACTCCTACTAAGGCGCCACAGAGTTCAAGTCTAGGAATAGTTGTCGGCTTAAGTGGTGCAACTCGACCTTTAGCTAATAATAAACGTACTAATACTTCACCCTTGTCATTAACACTGCGGACATACAGACACGCACCGTACACTTGTTCAGACGCATCGCAGAAAATATGATATTCTATATATTTCAAGCTATCAATAATGACGCAACGTGGAATTTTGATTATATTAATTTGCGGTAATTTACCAACTATATCTGACCAAACCTTACTAATGTCCTGCGGCAACTGTTCATCCTAGGACAATTTTTGTAGCCATAATTTTTGAAGTAGTATTTTCAAAACCATAACACAGGGACCTAAAAGCCCTAAAGGATCGAATATTTGTGAAATAACAGATAGTATTTCACGCTTACTATTATTATCTGTAAAATTTTCACCAATAGAAAAGTATAAATGGTCAGGCATTGTTTGCCAACCTAGCCCTAATGTCTTAGTCGCTTCATGTCCTCCAACATTCAAATCCAATGATGAGCGTGGAAAATCAGAATTACTTATTAACCGCATATCATTTGACTTCTACTTTCTTAAATTCATTTGTGCTGATGCAAGAGTGGAGGTTATTTTACGACGTAATTCCTTAACTTCATAAATATCAGATCCACCTGTGAGAAGGTTATCTACATAATAATCATGAAGAATAACTTCAGAAACCTTCTTATCGGCGCACTCTAAGGCTAGTTGATGAATACATCTCGTTGCTAAGAACGGGGCGCTAGCTGTGCCGTAAGTAACAGTATTGAGCCGATAAACTTGTAATGGACATGAGGGACTATCACGCCAGACAATCTGCTGAAGATGTCTGTCATTTGGATGGACGATTACAGTTCGATACATTTTCTCAATGTCTCCGGCTAGTATATATTTATGCTGTCTGAATCGTAATAAAATAGATAATAGATCATCTTGAATTACAGGACCTATCATTTGTAGGTTATTAAAAGAAATACCGTTAGTTGTTGGGCTGCTAGCATTATAAACCACTCTCAATTTTGTCGTGGTGCTACTTTCCCGTATGACTCTGTGATGCGGAATATAATAAGAACCTTTAATTACCGTGTCGCACTTAGACATATAACCTAACTGTTCATATTCAAGCATAAAGTCTTTATACATTTTACTAAATTTAGGCTTGCATTTAAATCTACGTTCTAATGAAGTAAAGCAATGTTCGGCACGGGATAAAGATTCACCAAGTAAGTCAGGAGATTTTTTTAAAGGAATCCTCACACTAAATTGACCGTTTTTCTAAGCGCACAGTATTTTTTACGAAATGTTCTTCGCACTGTTTTTCCTCAGAAGAATAATGAGATGTGGTATTAACATCTTCTAATTGCCAAAAACGTGTGAGTAGCTGTTGTATATTATCATTATTTTTTTCATAATCAGCATCTGACATAAATGTAGAAACATGGCATTTATTTTTTGTATAATTTAAATCTACGGTAACACTAGTCGGGCCAGACACAAGCCAGCCAAGCCTAGTCTCATAAAGAATGGGTTGCCCTGGTCCTAATTTTATCATTTGAGATCCTAACAAGTCCCAAAAGATATCAGCACCAAGTAACATGTCTGACCCAGGTGTATTAAAATTAGGATCAGCCAAACTTATGTTTTTAGGAATTTTAAGTCCTAGCAAATCTACGTGCCTACTCGGAACGTTGTCAGTAATGGAATTTAAAATGAAACAGTTAACATTTGCCCTAAAGTTATCATTCATTGACGTTATTGACACGACGGCTCTTTTATTAATAGTGGACAATGAATTATTAATTCCCATAATTGTGTAGCTTACAGTACAAGCAGATAAACCTAATTTCTTGTAGAATTCCTCAGTCATGAGACACGACGTACTGCCACTGTCAAGAAGAGCGCGGGCTGTGTGTAACGTTTGATTCTTTCCTACTACTTTTATTAATGCCGTTGAAAGCAAAATATCGCCTTGTTTAACATGTGCAGATAACGATAAGCTTGGACCATGCGTTGAAGTAGTGGACGCATTAGTACCACTGTTAATGTCATTACTGTTCACGGTGGCGTCAAAAGCTGACGCGGGTTTAGACCTGAAGTGTTCTGTAACATGAACAAGCGTGTGGTGCTTACGACGACATATTTTACATCCTGCTTTTTTACAGTTATTAGCATAATGACTTGAAGAAAAACAATTAAAATATACTTTGTAACTTGGCAAAATTTGCAAGCGAGCTTCACTAGTCAGAGCTAAAAATTGAGGACACACATTTAATTTATGGTCACCGTTACACTTTTGACATAATTTAGATTTAATAGAAATAGAATCTAATTTAGAATTAATATCAGTTGGTTTATATTTATTATTTCCATCTTGTATAATCATTGTTTTAACTTTTACATTTTTGGCATTTGTATGACTAAAATAAGAAGGATTCGAAAGTTCTAACGTTTCTATTAAGTCAGCTCGTTCTCTGAGAAAACTTAAAAAAGTCGAAAACAATATTTTACAATTTTATCAAGGCGGCCTTTATATTCCTCCCATTCACGGAAAGTTTTACTGTCTAACTTATGTGTAATAATGTAAATGAGAAGAGTATCCCATTGCTTAACAGGTTCGCCTAATGAATCTAAAGCACTCAAATTTTTTATTAATTTGATCAATTAAATTCTTTAAAATGACTGACGATTCTTTACGAATTGAGTCTATATTAAACAATATCGAAACATGGTGTTGAATTAACAAATGCTTGTTGTCGAAGCGATCACAAAGGAGTTCCATGCTACCAAATAATTAGCGGCCGAAAACTGAACCGAGTTAACTACCACAGCAGCGGATCCCTCAAGCGAAGACCTTAAATAATGAAATTTATTTATACTATTCATTTCATCGTTACAATGAATAAGGCTTTCGAATGTATCACGAAACTCTAACCAGTTTGTATAAGACCCACTAAATTTAGGAAGTTGAATAGTTGGTAGCTTTACGCATTTAATATTTGAATGTACACTCACTTCGCTATCTTGATCTTTTTTCTTATAATCAGCAAGAATTTGTTGAGCTGTTTGATGATTTGTGATTTATAATAAAGAGATTCGAACTCACTACGTTCCGCTAACTGACTGTCTATATTGTCAGTACTACACTCCAGTGATAATTGCACTTCATCATATTGTACTCAAACGCAATTGTAATTCATTTACTTCAGAAGAGCTTAATGATAAATGTTCTAAAGAATTTAAATAATTAAAGAATACCGTTACTCTTCCTTTAAAACTAGCCCTTTTCCTTATAAGTTCCTTATCCTCTGGCATTGCGAAAACTAGTACAGGCAACCTGGAATGTATACAAAATAATAATTACTAACGATATAGGTACAATGCAATTATTACAAAAAACGCGGAATAATGATTTATATTTGACTATAAAAGTATTAACCAAGTGTATATTAACATTTACCAATTAAAACATAATATTTATACATTTATTAAGTTATAACAATAATTACTTTATTAAACTATGTGTATAGGTAAATACAAACTTTAGCGATTATGTAAAAAGATTTTGCTATATAAGTTAAAGTAATGCAAATCAAAATACATAAGTTACAATATTATTGTATGAACGCTAAGTATAAAAGTAAAATTAACAAAAATATGTTTAATACTAACCTTAAACAATATTTGAAACCTTAAATACTACCTTAAGAGTGTTGGGTAAATTAATCATCAATACTTATTATAGCAGAATATCCTAATTCCAGACCACAGAATCTTCTTGTCGTATGTTCCGGCTATATATAATTCTTGATGTCCAACGACTTTTATTATAAATCCCTTGTTTAATATAATTGCTGATACTGTTCCACACATCCGGCTCGAAGGACCATATGTTGGGATTTTAGCAGTATTTAAGGAGATGAGTAAAAAACGTTGCACTCGGTACACTTGTTACAATGAGAAGACTTTATAAAGAAAAAACAGGTATCGCAACGAAATAATTGTAAGGTGGACAGAAAATAAAATAATAATAAAAAAAATTAAAAAAAAAATTAAATTAGCTTCACGCTGTATCCCGCACACAGCAGGGTAGGCAGAGGGAATCTAGTGTTAAGACACTCCGTTCCCCACTTTCTGCCGGATTCTGGAGGCATTGCGTGTTGAGTGGCAGAACTCAACGTCGCGCTTAACCTCGACACCAGAGCGAAGAAATGGAAATATAAATTTAAGTAAATATTTCATCTCCTCGAGTGGGGATCGAACCCACAACCAGTCCGTTTTGCAGTCACACCTCGTGCCGCTGCGCCACGACCGGCCTCACATAATACTGCTCGTATAAATTATATAGGCGCTTTGCGTGAACAAACTAGATAAGTTATTTTGCAAATAATATCGTGAGTATTTATCCAAATCAATTAATTATTAGTTAAGGCTGTTTGTACCATCTATATTTCTTAAATATCTATATTTCTTAAATGAGTAATCATGTAATTCAAGCGGACAAAGCCGCGATAAATAATAAAATTATCGTTGTAAAATAAAATACGATTTGTCAAGAACGACGTACGCACATATACACCTATCAAAGGGAAACCGCCGCATACGCTTCATTCCGAAATCGAGCCGTAGGTTTTGGCGGCAAAGTTCAAAGTTCTAAAATCTAAAGGTTTTAGTAGTAGTAGTATGTGTTTACGTTATTGGTATCTAAGCGTAACTGGCTCACACGAAATATAGATATGATTAAACATCGTGAAATGGAAAAAATACCTACGTCTACACTGTTGCTTAAATTCTTTAGGTATGAATTTAAAATATTTTACCTATATGCTATTTTCGTAAAAGGAGCGCTGACGCTTCTTCTCTTCTTTGTTAAAGGCCAAAATTGTGTCTGTAACGCGACTGATGTGGGTCCGATCCCCACTAGGAGGATTGAATTATAATTTAATAATATTTTCATTTCGTTTAATAATATTTTAATTTCGCACATCAGTCACACATTATACGCAATATCTAAATACTTAACATAATCTCATAATCTTACGCATAATCTTTACCCTGCTTAAGGCGGGATAAAGCGTGGATCTGGTTTTAACTTTGTGTGAACCGATTATAATAAAGTCCAGTACAGTTGAGACCAGTCGTGGCGCAGGGGCACAAAGTGTGACTGTAAAATCGACTGGTTGTGGGTTCGATCCCCACTCAAGGAAATGAAATATTTATTTACATTTATATTTTCATTTCTTCGCTCTGGTGTCGAGACAAAGCGCGTCGTCGAGTTCCCCCACTCAATACGCAACGCCTCCAGAACTCGGCAGAAAGTGGGGAACGGAGTGTCTTACAACTAGGTTCCCTCTGCCTACTCTGCTGTGTGCGGGATACAGCGTGAAGCTGAAGAAGAAGACTTATAATCCCGAAATTGGCACAGAACCCTTGGTAGGTGAATACGTTCACTCATTATACAATCACACTTGAACACACTTGATCGGTTTTATATATACAATATAGGAAAGAGGATAATTAATAGATATTAAACGTGAATAATATTTATTACAGTACCATATTACATAAATGTATTATAATATATTGAAAATCTTTTTTCGTATTCCACATTTCCTGAAAGAGATTAAAATTATTAAAGAAAGTTATGAGTTATGATCTCAACTTAAAAAACAAATTATGCTCATACACAAAATACAAGTACTTTGAATATTTTTTAATCAGTAAACTTCTCCGACGAAATGTACACAACAAACAAAACATTACAACGGGTGATAACGTACTTACAACCGTGTTACGTCATCAATGATTTGACTAATCCTGACCGTTTTCGTATTCGTATTCGTGTTAATTAAGTATTATTAAGACAATTAGATCAAAAAATATGAGGAACACAAAAGCGAGTTACCATTATATTCAAAATGATTTAGGCAGATTTGCCTTGACTGTCAGGGGAGGATGATGATGCATTGCCGTTGCTTAGTGTACCATGGCATCTGAGAGCAATTCCTCTATTAGTAGAATGGCAGAGAGCCTGTTGTGTACAACTCAAATAGAAGTTGGGGCCCTGTAAGTTTGAATTTTTTTAAATAATATAATAAATAAGAGCTACTTTACATACAAGCAGATTAATAAATAATATTGAACTTAAATGTTCAGATCGTCGTGGCGCAGGGATGTAAGGGTGTGGTAATAAAGCGACAGTTGTAGATTCGACCCGCACAAAAGAGAGAAAATTATTATTTCTTAATATTTTAATTTTTCCCTCTGGCGGCAAAGGCAAAAGCCCGGCGTTCAGTTTTACCACTCAACATACAATACCCTGAAAAAATTTGGTGGATAATGAGAAACGGAGTGTCTTAACACTAGGTTAACTCTGTCCATCCTGCTGAATACAGCGTGAACTTGATTTTTTTATTAACTTGAATGTCCGTATAAGAAACAGATATATTATATTTCTAGTTCATTTCATACAAAATGAGTGCATTCGACCGCAAATTTAAATTTGTCAATAATTTCCTAATGAAAACCTATAGGGCATTTCCCGTAGACGTATAATTTCGTAAATTTGGAAAGAAGTGAGAACTTGCAGTAAAAATGAAGAAAAATATCCTAAAAATCGAAATTTATACTTATATAACAAGTAAAAAACGTTTGCAAATTTTGCAAACTTAAGTTTGTCAAACTTTAAATGTTGTTTGGTAGCTTTTAATAGTTCCCGTTGACCTATTGAATAGAATGCTGTGAAGACATACCGGTGAACCTTTACACGAGGAAGATAGTCCTGGACTAGTAGAGTCAAATGAAAGAGAAATTGTTCCTTCTTGCTTTTTTTCGGTATTATTTTCTTTGCTTGGCAGTCCATGGTTGTGTAGTTTATCTACGTGAACGTGATGTGAAGCGGCATGGTCTGGTTTCTCAGCAAAAATACAATTTACAGCTACCTGAATTATGAGATTAAATAAATAAATTATTAATAAATTATTTTTGGAAATGATTAATTAATAAAACTTCTTTTCTTCTTTTTTTAATTTCAAATGAAATTATATAAAATATATCACAGTCAATATGTGTTCAAATGTACGGTTTGTGTGGGTTTTTTTACATACTTTTAACGTGACATAAAATATAATTATTATTTCAAAAATATAAAATAAATTTTCTAATGATTAGAAAAGAAGATATCACAAGACTCGGTCCAATAAACTCGGAAAACTGAGAACACCGATAGATAGACAAGATAATAATATAGGTACAGAAGATAAAAGAAATCACAATCCAACTTACCAGGGCTGTTAGAACAGCAAATATTAAGTTGCCCACAGCCATTTTTAGTGTTTAGTAATGGTCGTTCTGTACGAGCTCTACACATCCGGAAAATAGTTAAAAGTTGACTTTATATACTTCTAGCACATAATAGGATTTATGCTAATTGCATATTTATTATAGGGCTGTGAAAAGTGTTAATTCTACGGCGTTGACAGATTTTTCTCTAGGGGAAAAGCAGGACGTTTATCTCCGAAATCGTTAGTAAATCTCGAAAAGTGAAACCACGTCAGGGCCGTTCGCAACATTGAAATTTTGAACTAAAAATTGGGACGTTTGGCGTCTACCTATTTATTAATTGGCTAATAGGTAGATTTTGCAAGAAAACATAAAGTAGCTCAAATATGAAACATTATTAATTAAAAAAAAACTCGGTCAAATGCGAGTCGAGCTTGCCCACCGAGGGTTCCGTATCAATTTCAGAATTGTAGGTACAGGAAGGAAACGAAAACGGAAGTACGGGAAATAATTTATGAATGTTGACAAACTAAAATTTGCATAGGCACTCATGTATAAGATTATTTTATTACTTATAAATTTTCACTTTTTTATGATGTAAGTTCTCGTTTAGTGCCAAATCTCATAACAATAGGTCCATGAGAAGTAACCTATAGGTTTTATCTTCCCGGTGAGTTTCATATAAAATGCAGCGTAAATGATGTATAAATCACTGCTCGTATTTTTTGATTGTGTTGGGTTAATTTGATCTGTACTACAAGGGAGTGCAGACCTGAATATTTGATAATAATTTCAGCTTGATACCTCCGGTCTCGAGATAAATGGTCTTGACAGACGGACAGACGGGCAATAAAGAGATCCTATAAAAGATTATTTTTTACAGTTTGAGGTACGGAACCCTAAACATGTATTAATAACTAAAAATTAAATTAAAAATCAACTTCACGATTATTTGTTGTTGTAGCCGTAAAATTCGTTGGTAGCTTATCTTTAAAAAAATGTTGGATGTAACAGGCTAACTAAATTTGTATTTTATTAAAGTTGGCATGACAATGATGGCAAATTTAAGAGACATAGATTTTTTTATTGAATATAATAAATTGCCAGAGGTTTCGTGCTGATTGATGTAAAAGGCTGATATACAGTGAAAATGATCGTCAAGGGAGGCTTATAACTATCACAGGGCAGATTATAGGCAAGGATATTCTCCATTCACCATCAAAAGTTGGATGTATTCAAACAAATCACTAACTGTATCCTATTTGTCTAACAAAAATAAAGAAAATGAGACTAAATATTATTTTAGTGATTGTTCGAAAGGCTCTGTTCGGTTCGGAATTTGATCATTTGATAATTGTCAAAACTGTGACTTTGAGACTGTCTAATTTTGTATTCAACCATTGAATGATTTCATATTTTCTAGACTTATTAAGGTTCCAAATATCTAGTGTTAAATATAAATGAACTTGATTTTGTATTTTTTTCTATGTTAACATTCAAATGTTAAAGAAGAAATAGAGAGATCATAGAGTGATTTATGTAAAGTCAATCTGTTTTCCTTATTTAAAATAAATTCAGTACAAATAACAGACTAGAAATTTAATAAATAATAATAAAATAGTTGCATAAGTTGCTATAAAAATATTTGCTGGTAAAAAAGTTCACGTCAGTTTAATAGTAAACATTAAGCCACGCCAGTCGCAGAGGGTTAATATAGCCTATAGCACTCCTGAAGCTCGCTTTATTATATTAGTATAGATTCTGTCACCCCTCGAATATTATACCGAAAAACTTTTGTAGGTATAGTATAATAAAATAATAGCAGACTCATATGCCGTGAGGTCGTGACGCATGACGCTGTGTAGAGTTGATAAAGCAAATAGCGACAATAGTACTGGTGAAAAAGATACGTATTGTATGTAAACTAAGAGATAATACGTATTATATGTAAATTTTAAATAAGGCCATTCGTACCGCAGGTAAATTGTGACTGTAAAATCGACTGAATGTGGGTCCAATCCCCACTCCAGGAAAAGAAAGATTTATTTAAATTTATATTTTCATTTCGTCGCTTTGGTGCTGAGTTCCGCCACTCAACACGCAATAGCTCCAGAAGTGTCTTGGCTCTAGATTCCCCCTGCTTACCCTGTCGTGTGCAGGATACAGCGTGAAGCTGATTTAATTTAAATTAATTTAATAAATCTTATATTTAACTATATTCCGCTAGCACTTTTTTATTAGTTCTGATCTTTTAAGAGGTTAAATATCAAACACATATTTGTATTTTATTTGAATTTAATTTTGAATAATTTTCATTACCGCAATTATGCCGCGATTTATTATTATACGCAATTCAATATGTTTAATATCTATTGTTAACAAAACTCAGCTGTATTCGCATGGCAACATTGGCGACTAAAACTTGGCTAGATAAAACAATAGCTGACTCTGAATTATTTTCTATTTTTTATTATTTTTACCGCTTCAGCAGGTTAGGCAGTCCCTCTGCCTAGTGTAAAGATACTGCGTTCCCCACTTTCCACCGAATTTTATGAGGCATAGCGTGTTGAGTGGTGGCCTTGGTACCAGAGGGAAGAAATGAAAAAAATATTAAATTATAATTCATTCCCCCGAGTGGGGATCTAACCCACAACGTCGCGTTACAGTCACACTCTTGTACTCCTGCGCCACGACAACATCTAATACCTATACAGAGTGTTTTGTCATCACAACTTTAAATGGAACCACAGTTTTAATTACTCTATAAAAACCTAATACAATTAAAACAAAAGAGATTTTTCCAAGAACTAAAAAGTGTATTCAAACAAAATTATTATTAATAAAATTATCGTAGTAAAATAAAACGCCATTTGTCAAGAATGACGCACACAGATACAAGCCTACCAAGGCGTTATCGCTTTGCTGGGTAGGCAGAGAGAGAGACACAACCTAGTGTTAAGACACTCCGTTTCAAACTTCTCGCAGAATTTTTCGAGGCATCACGTATTGAGTGGCGGAATTAATAAATTGTAATTCATTTCCCCGAGTGGGAACTGAACCTAAAATCGTCGCGTTTTATGTCACACGCTTGTGCCACTGCGCCACAACGGCCTCATAAAAGTAATTTAAAAGAAAATTGTATTTAAAGAAAAATATTTAATAATATAAAATCATCTGGATCTCCTCTAAGGATGGGCTTTCCACAAGGATCTATTCTTGGTCCTCTTTTATTTTTTCTTTATATTAACGATCTGCCTTTTTATGCAAAGAACCTATGTGATATTGTACTCTTCGCAGATGATATCTCTTTAATATTTAAGATAGACAGAAATAACACAAACTATGACGAAGTGAATAGTGCATTATCGCATATTCTTTATTGGTTTGATATGAATAATCTAATGTTAAATGCTAAAAAAACTAAATGTATTGAATTCGCTTTACCAAACGTTAAAAACCATAATTTTAGTCTATAAATTAAAGGAGAAACCCTCAATATGTCGGAATCGGCTATTTTCTTAGGTTTCACTATAGATTCCAAACTCCAGTGGAACACTCATCTGGAAGCACTTGCGGATAAACTCTGCCGCGTTCGCCATTAAAAAAGTAAGACAAATGACGGACGTTAAAACTGCCCGATTAATCTACTATAGCTATTTTCATAGTATTTTATTTTATGGAATGTTGCTATGAGGCAGTGCTTCAAATATAAATTCAATATTTATTCTCCAAAAAGAGCCGTGAGATATATTTATAATCTAAGAGCTCGAGATTCTCTGCGAGATGTTTTTAAAGATGCAGGTATTATTACAGTTGCTTCACAATTTGTACATTAAAATATTCTATTTGTCCGGCAAAATGTACAGTGTCATAGTAAAAATAGTGATATGCATACAATAGGAACGAGAAATAAAGATAAACTTGTTACGCCACGATTTCGCCTCCAAAAAATTAATAAATCTCTTATGGGTCTGAGTATATGTGTATATAATAAACTTCCGTAGTGTACTCTAAGTTTGCCACTACCACAATTCAAAGTAGCTTTAAAAAAAATACTAACAAGTTAAGCTTATTACACTGTCCAAGAATATTTAGAGGATAAACATGTATGGAATTAATGTCTATTGAATGTGATGCAGGATAGCTGCCAGTTAATGTAATTTAAGTATATATTATACCATTGACTTTGAAAAGAGCAACTGTTCACAACTTCCGAACTGGTGGTAGCTTTTTTTTGTTATATGTTCATTCGACGATTCAAAAGTGCTTATAAGAGTTTATTTGAATAAAGAATATTTTGAATTTAAATAACTATATGTTATTAGCTAGACAGTAAGTACACGAGCACGGCAAACGCAATATTTACTGCGTAAACACCGATCCTGATTCTAAATCTTGAAATCTCGGTGTTTTTATCATCATACAAATTGAAAGCTAAAGATTCAACCATTTTCAGTAAAACTGTTATAACAATTACCAAAAATTGTCGAACTAAGTACTTCACACTGATGTAACTATTTTATTTATGAACCGATTGTAATAAGACACATATACAAACCCTATATTTTAACAAACAAATAAAAGTTTTAAAAACATTGTTTTGGTTCCCCGATAATATTTTTTCTTAAACATCTTTCACGTACAGACATCGATCTGTTACGATTTTGTTATAAGTATAACAAAAATTAACAATATTAGATTGTAAGCGTTACAAAACCTTTGTATTATAAATTTCTTATTACTAATCCTCTGTTATATATATATATATATATATATATATATATATATATATATATATATATATATATATATATATATATATATATATATATATATAACATGCTTTCTCCTGATGTGTAAAATTATCTCTCTTTTTTACCGTACCTAACCTCCTTCGTGACTGCTTCACAAAACGTGATATTGGCAAAGTGATACGCGCGGCTTCGCCCGCTTATTAGGAGTGAATTCTACAAAAACCACGAAACACGTGTTCAATAAAATATTTTTAACAGTCTGAATTTAAATTTTTATAAAAATCGGTGGCAATTTAAAGATTTTTCCATATAAACTTTCAACCCCTTATTTGAACCCTTAGGGGGTCAATTTTTAAAAACCATGAAACACGTGTTTAATGAATTATTTTTAAGAGTCTGAATTTCAAATTTTATAAAAGTCAGTACAGATAAAAAAAAAATTCTATACAAACTTTCAACCCCAATTTCATCCCTTTAGGGTTAAAAGTTTTCAAATTCCCTTCTTAGTGGATGTCCAGAATATGAAAATAAACATCTGTCCAAATTTCACGTTTCTACCATCAGCGGTTACGGCTCTGCGTGCGTCTTACCTCAGTCAGTCAGCACAAGTCCTTTTATATATATAGATAATTTCATCGATAGCCACAATGTTTTTTAAAAAGTATTTTTCTTTCCTAAGTGTGGAATAACACTTTAAAAATATAGCGAAAACATGCGAAAATGAGCGTTGGTGGTTAAATTGCATTATTTTATACTATAGAAAAATTGCACAGTTTTTATATTATTAATGTTGTGGTCAGTGACAAGAATTGGTTAGTTAATAATAAAATCAAGATTTAAATTGATTTAATAGTTTTTATTATTCTTTTAAAATTAAAAAAAATTGCAAATAAAATATTAATACAATGTGTAATTTTATAAAATTGGAAGTGGAAAGAATACAATAACAAAACATAAAGATTATTATCACATTTAAAGCCATGCAATATTGTAAAATCTAAAAATATCTCTATTTATCCTATTTAACAGTGTCATAAATAGAAGAAAATATAGAAATTTGAATTCAAACAATACATTTCAAATATTTGGAATATGAAACCACCCAAAAGCCACCTTGTCCTCAAACTTGAGATGCATTTAAATTGTATAAAAATAAACTATTATAATAAATTATAGGGCACAGGTACTGCAAACATTTTACATTAAACTTTTTTGTCATCGGTCAGATCATATCCGCCATTAAAGCTATTGGTAAACCTGTTGATACGAGAGTAATGTTTTCAGATATTTTCATTGATTTTTATTGTTTTGTTAAGCTCTAAGTTGTTTTCTGATTATTTTGTTTCTGTTATATATATTTTTTTTATACTGTAACATAAGTGGACCACTTGGACCAAATTAAATAAAAATTAAAATATTGCATAAAAGTTTGAGAAATAGTATTTCTTTGTTTACATTTTGTCTAAATGAACAGTCTATAGTTTTCCGAAGTTCGATAAAACTACATTTAAGTCGGTGAAGCCACTTATAAGTTTAGCGTGCACATGTGCACACACAACAAAATCAGACAAAATTTTTAAAAATCATTGTGATATTGATACATGCCCCCAATAATGATTCCATACATAGAGACAGCGATCAGTTACAATTTTATTATATGTATAGATGGATATCTTTCACTGCGCCTCGTGTCGCTATTCTCTTTTGCCAATTCTAAACTGGTCATACATAACGATCTTAAGAATAGTTTTTACTCTATTGTTTGCTTTGTATATTGTCTTATCTCTTATTATCACTAGTGTTGTATTGTATACCTCGTATGTTTCTATTATTATTTTATTGTACTAGACCTACAATAATACTTTTTTTTTCATGTTACATTGTGGGGAGGGGTGAACATAGTAAGTAAATAAATGTATATAAATTAATTAATTTTATTTACCTACGTAGCTATGTATGTAGTATAACTAAGGCCTATCGCGCTAGGACACAAAGTGTGACTGTAAAAGCAACTGGTGGTTCGATCCCCACTTGAAGAAATGAAATATTTGATTAAATTTATAATAATAGGCTCCCTCTGTCTATCCTGCTACATGCGAGATACAGCGTAAAACTCAGAGACGCTGATAGGAAGCGATACAAGGATTGTTACATAGAGTCGATTAAGACCATTTTACATACACGTAAAATATTTTTTATTCATTTTTTCATATATATATATATCTATAAAACAATTTATACTTTATGCATCAACTCTACTTTGATAATGTTCGTTTATAAAATACAAGGGAGGGTTAGGCCCCCAGGCCTATTGAGTAATATTGTAGCCGCTTTTTCGCACAAGATATATTACTTAATTAATATTAAAAAATATCACTTGTCATAACCCTGTAAACTGATAATTAGCATAAATTGTGTAGATTTTAAGAGTATATAAAGTTAATTCATTTCAATGTACAGCATTACTTGGAAGACGTTCTCATACAACGTTCTCATACAACTAAAATGGGTGTCTGCAACATAATATTTGCTTTCCTAACAGCACTAGTAAGTCAGATTCTAGTTTCCTTTAGCTTTTTTTTATTTTAGCTTTTTAGTTGGATTATAAGATCTGTATTCCGAACTAACAGTAGATAATTTAATTAGAGTATTTTTAACCGATATTTTCGAATAATTTCACATTAAAAAAGTATGTTTCGCTTATACAGTATTATTAAACTTTTACATATCTGCATATGGAGGCCAGTCGTGGCGCAGCGGCACGAAGTGTGACTGTAAAACCGACTGGTTGTGGGTTCGATCCCCACTCGAGGAGATGAAATATTTACTTAAATTTATATTTTCATTTCTTCGCTCTGGTGTCGAGGCTAAGCGCGGCGTTGAGTTCTGCCACTCAACAAGCAATGCCTCCAGAATTCGGCAGAAAGTGGGGAACGGAGTGTCTTAACACTAGGTTCCCTCTGCCTACCTTGCTGTGTGTGGGATACAGCGTGAAGCTTATTTATTTTATTTTTTTACATATCTACAATCTTTCAAATACAACCATTATAAACTTGTCTTATGATTTAGGCAGCTGTTAATTTAATTTTTGCTGAAGAATCTGGTTATTTGGCTCCCGACGACGCGTATGCATCTGATGAAAAGCCACCAAGCAAAGAAATTGAACATCATAAAAAGAATGAAACTGCACACAACGGCCTCAATAATTGCACGGTATGGCGTCGATACAATTTAATTATCAAAAATATTTTGTTTTATACCCTATATTAAAAAAAATACGTACGTACTTGAATTACAAATCAATATAATAACTATATAAAATACAAAAAAAAACATATTTTTTTTCAAAGCAGTAGCTAGTACCTACTATACAAAATCTACTAATAGAATAATTTTCATATATTTTTCCACAGAACTATTGTATAAATTGTAGACAAGCACTCCATTGCTCTGCTAGTCATAGAGGATCTATCCACACTTGCGGTGGCCGTCTCCGTAACTGTGTCGATGGAAAGTGTTCATCTCACCCCAGCAAGGAATGCTCTACCCAATAAATAATTTTGGATCCCATTATGGTATTACTCTTTTGAGTTTCTTTATTGTTTTTTCTTTGACTAAATTACATACTAATATATATTACTAATATTATAAATGTGAAAATTGGTGTGGATATTTATTCGACTTTCACGCAAAAACTACAAAATGGATTTAGCTGAAACTTAACATTAATATAGCTTATATATCAGAATAGCACATAGGCTACAATTTATTTAGAGATTTTGCATAACTTGGTTACAATATAACAGTAAGTTTAAGCGGGCGAAGCTGCATTTAAGTCGTTAGTTTCCAAATTAAGTCTCGTAAATTTTTTTTCTTATATACTTGTATGTATTACAAAGTGTTGTTTTGAAAATAAAGAAATTAAGAAGAATTTTATTCCAGTCATGTTTATAAATAATGCAGTAAAATATTTATTATATTATGAAAATTGCAAGGGTCTATTCACTTTTGCGGCACTAATACATTATTACAAGATCTTTGATTTTCACAATTCTTACATATTATAAATGAAACTCTTGAACTGGATAAATCGTGTATTAGAGTTTTGTACATTTCTGGATGTTTGACGATTCGAACATGGTTCACGTACAGTTTGCCTGATTAATCAGGCTTAAGAGTTTCATTTAAAACTATTACATTATATTTCATAAGATTTTCCTCAATATCCTGTTCTCTTTCAGAAACCTGGAATGCCGAAAACTACTTTTAATGTACCTATTACAATATTATATTTGCCCAAAACTATGATAAAAATAAATATGTATTAGCATTTTACTCTTTTTTATTATTTTCTTATCTGTGTTGTCTGAAATCGTGAATGAATAATTGGGCAGATTATGATCACTACATAATGATATAGGATGATGAGGCCGTCGAGGTTCAGGGGCACTAGCGTGCGACGCTAAAAGCAACAGTTGGGGGTTTGTTCCCATTCGAAGAGATGAAATATTTAATATTTTCATTTCCTCGCTCTTGGTTAGAAAACATAGTGCAACATTGATTTCTGCCACTCAAAATGCAATGCCTCAAGAATTCGGTTGAAAGTAGCGAACGCAAATGGCATCATGGCCAACGGAGTGTCTTAACTCTAGGTACCCTCAGCATCTTGCATTATGAAAAATTTGACTACTGGTCTAAAAGAACACGTTAAAAGATAGAGATTGCTGATTGCCACTAATGCTTCGGCCTTGTGTTTTTCACACGTTAACAACAGCCGAAGAAATCTTCATTACAGTATTGAAGATTTCTTTGATTGCTTTTACTTTGGCGGAGTAAAGTGCAGTCGTTGCTTCGTTAAAGTTAACTCTTGTTTGAAGCACGAAAACATCAATATAACAAAAACAAAACAACCAATAGGCTTAATAAAACAAGAAACTTTAAAAAAACGATAAAAATAAGAACGGAATAACAAGAATTACATGAAAATATCTGGAAACAGTTCTCTCACATCAACAACGGATATAAACTGATGACAAAACGTAACATTTTAATGTGAAATGTTTGCAGTATCTTGTAACTTCCCGGAACACCCTAAAGTCAAATTTATTTAAATTTTATCCTTATTAAAATGCGATTGAAGTTTTCAGATCAAGTGCATATTGGGTGCTTTTACATGAGAAGAATTTAAAAATTATTATTAAAAATTACAAAAAAACTTAAGGTGTTTATGATACCGTAAAATGAGGTGGAATATAAACATCTTTAGATTTTAAGTTACATTTTTACAATGGTATAAATTATCTGATTTAGCGGACCTCACCCCTTGGGGCAAGCCTCTACCATGCTTGCTCAATAGTTTCCTTAAATTTACGTCTTTTCCGTCTCTTATTCTATACACTTTATAAGGCGATAGATAGATAAAAAAAATAAATTTTAAATTCTAAAGTGGGATTTGAACCGGTGTTAAGAGAAAGAAAACAAAGCTGATGCCAATAGACCAAGTAATCTGTGACGACGCAAGACAATAAGAGGGTAATTTACAATGCTTGTTAACTATTATGTGAAGACGTTTCATAATGCAGTTCCATCTATCAGTATCTTGTTGCACTACACAGTTATTTGAAATCAATGTCGATAATACAACGATCAGTTCCAGATTATCGGTAAATTCGTATCCTTGAGTATAGGTGGCCAAAATATACGCTATCACAGCTGCCGTTACGGTAATTTAAATAAAAAAATGATTTAAGGTTTCAAAGTTAATTTTATGTTTATTGTTTACCACAAAATATTTGACTCAATAAGTACGAGAGAGTTTAGATACAAGATTAGCAAATTATTTTGTATGAAAGCACTAATATGATTTGAGACAAAATTATTCCGAACAATCTTTCTCCACCACCACCGATTGCTGAGGATGAGGATATTATTAAATATAAAACAAAAAGAAAAGTATATTTGGTCTCCAAATACGAACGTGACTGCATCATATTACCATAAGAAAGAGAATCTAGTAAAATAAGAGAAAAAATGTTATTAGGATAAATTTTATAGTAAATAGTTGGACAAATGTTAGTGTTTAATGAAAATTCCTCGGCTCAGTTATGTCGATGATATCTTGCAACCCTTGTCAGCGAGTAAAGCACTTTAGTAGAGAGGTGAGAATGTTATGTTAACCTTAAATACTTAAGCGGCTATTTTGCACTGTTTACTATGTGATTTGTGATTGTTCTGGTAGAATTTTAATTTTGAACTATTATTTTATTTATTAGTTTACTTCGTTTCGGAATTTATTAAAATTTTTACAGACTGCCATGTACATGGCAGTCATTATTACTGTAAAGATGTTAAGAAATTATTACATTAGTTTATGATATTTTTGTATTGCACATACGAGTATATTATATGGTATATGTTATAAAAAAATAATAGTTTAAAAAATACTAGACAAACACGCTTTTATAAGTGCACTTAAAAGCCAAAAATAAATGATGGATCGTTTTAGTTGTCTCTATTTCTGGGCTGAAGTGTAAACTATGTGCTTTTAATTATAATATTTGATTCTAAAAGTATGGGGAGCTGAAACGCTACGAGAAGCAGGTTACAGAGATTGATGCTCTAACTGGAGTTTCAGCACGACTAGCAGGTGGCTCTACATTAAACAAAGTGCGTTCAAAGTATCGGATTGTCGAACTCAGACAAAACATGGTCAGCAGCGAGTAGATACGCCATTCACCGACATTTTGAACGGCTCTTCTTTTCTGCAATTTAGTACATAAGGATAATGCATCAACACTGACAAAATGTAGAGTTCTTGTTCGTGAACTAGATATCTTTGGTTTCCTTTGGTAACCTATTGGCGGGATAAACGTTATGCTCTTGTAGGACCTCATATAGCTTCCGCCAGCAAATTAATATTAGTATTTGTTTACAAGAAAGTTTTTCCTGTCCAGCTCCCATCTATTTTCTCTGTCCTTATCCAATATTTTGAATAACCTGCAACTGCCGTAAGAAAAAATGAGTACTCCTGAGCGTTAACAACTTTTGTTGTCATTTTTAAATCAGTTTCACGCTGATCAGTTTCATGCAGTTTTCCTGCCTACTCTGCTGAATACAGCAGAGTAGGCAGGGAGAACCTAGTTGTAAGACACTCCCACTTTCCGCCGAATTTTGGATTGCATTGTATGTTGAGTGGCGGAACTCAACACCGCGCTTTGCTTCAAAACCAGAGCGAAGAAATGAAAATATACATTCAAATAAATATTTCATTTTCTCAAATGGGGATCGAACCCATCCAGAGGCCCCAAATTTTTATACGTTTTCTAAATAAGTATTTCTCTTTCCTAAGTGTGGAATAACACTTTAAAAATGGTAAAGTATTTAATAAGTAGCATTCTCTCTTGCCAGACGATAATTCTTAGTAATTATCTTTGGGTAGCGGAAATTTGTAAAAATCTCCATACAGAGATGCTAACACCATAAATAAGTTGTAACAAACGTATAAAAATTTCGACGTAGCTTGATGAGAACGTATGGCTTAGTGGTCAGAGCGCCTGGTCTGGCCTGGTTTCCAGGAAGCGCGGGTTCCAGTCCCGCTACTTTCAAATTTTTATACATCTTCTAAATAAGTATAAAATTATTATTTTTTTAATTAAGACTACCTGATATTATGCTAAGAAGTGGAAGCTCAAAATCAGATTTAAAGAAAACACAAATATGTGTTTGATTGGGGTCAGTCGTGGCGCAACGGCACAAAGTGTGACTGTAAAACCGTCTGGTTGTGGGTTTGGTCCCCACTCGAGGAGATGAAATATTTATTTAAATTTATATTTCCATTTCTTCGCTTTGGTGTAGAGGCAAAGCGCGGCGTTGAGTTCTGCCACTCAACACGTAATGCCTCCAGAATTTGGCATATAGTGGGGAACAGAGTGTCTTAACTGTGTTGTGTTCTTAGATATATAACCTATCATAAAAAACTGCCAGCAAGATATAGTCGAATATATGAATTGTTTAAAATTATCATTTTATATTGTTCATACAAAAAAATATTTAAATAATTGTTCAGATCATGGTCAGAAGTAAAAACTTTAGTTTTATGCAACATATGACACAGTCATTTATAAAAATCTATTAAAAGGCCAACACAATATGAAAGATTTTCTTTAGTCGCTTAGAAACCGAAGAGTTCCTGCATTAGAGCATGATATAAACATGACGTAATTTATTTTCAGCAAAAATAGTGATCTCATCAGTCTCATCAGTCTCAGTGAATCTTCATACTCTCAATATGTTTTTTACTACACAACATTTAATTAAGCCCCCAGTTAAAATCGAAATCATTTTTTATATTCTATCTAATTTATTTTTGATCTGCTGGTCAGTTTTCTGCTAAGCTCACACACATGAGGCGTTGCGTGTTGAGTTGTGAATATCTATAACAAAAAGTATATATATTTTAATTTTAATTTTTTTTCCGGGGCCAGTCCTGGCTCAGGAGCACAAAGTGTGACTGTAATCGCGACTGGTTGTAGATTCGATCCCCACTCGAGGAAATAAAATACTTAAATTTATATTTCTATTTCTTCGCTCTGGTAACGATGCAAAGCGCGGCGTTGACATTCCGCCACTCAACACCTCCGGAATTCCAACACCACAGGAATTCCTCCAGAATTCGGCGGAAAGTAAGGAACGGAGTGTCTTAACACTAGGTTCCCCCTGCCTTTCCTGCTGTGTGCGGAATACAGCGTAAAACTGATTTATTTATTTATATATTTAAGAAAAAAATATTACTTATTATTGTTATAATAACTAATATTTTTTACCTAACAAATAACGGCCACATTGCTAACCACATAAATAACATTCACATTTACATATAATACGTATTATCTCTTTCACCGGTACTAGTGTCGCCATTTGCTTTTATCAACTCTACACAGTGCCATGCGTCACGACCTCACGAGTCGTTTTACCATATTGTTTTAATATTGCATATGAAACTTCTAGTATTTTATTATACTATACAAACAAAGGTAAACGTTGCTTTTCGGTTTAATGTTCGAGGGTTGACAGAAACATTATATAAAGAAATATAAGTGTTTTTAGTTTATTTGTATAGCAGTTAGAAAATATGTAGCTGCACATATATATTTGGCTGAAAATCGAAAATTTAATGTTACTAGACGGGTTTTGAGTGAAGCTTTCATTCTATTATAGTTATAGACGCAAATTGGAAGGGTGGTAGAGAGGACCTTGAGACCTAGTGTTAAGACACTCTGTTCTCATTCAGACACTTACTGATATTATATAATACTGTTTCTTATTCTATTGTAGTTATAGCCGTAAATAGGAAGGACGGCCGAGAGAACCTAAGACACTCCGTTCACATTCAGACACCTCCGTCCTTCCGTCCCTCACTTCCTTTTAAATCCATGAGGTATTGTGTGTTGAGACTCTGAGCGCACTTTGCCTGCCTGCCTGGAGCAAGGAAATGAAAATATTAAATATTTCATTCCCTCGACTGGGAGTCGAACTCACAGCAGTCAGCCGCGTTAACAGTTGCACGCTTGTGCCCCTGTGCCACGTCAGCCTTCATTTATTTATATTTTCTATTAATTAATATTTTTATAAATATTATTAGGATTTCGTAAACAGTAAAAAAGGAACCTTTTATAGGATGACTGTGCTGTCACTCTGTCAAGATCACTTATCTCCATATTACGTGGAGATATTAAACTGACATTTGTTTCAATTATACAGGTCTAAAGTCCAATGGAGTACAGATCAAGCCAGCGCAATCAAAAGATACGAGCAGCGATTGATATATCGTTTGGTTCTCGTTTCTGTGAGAACTTAAAAACACAAAAAGTGGAAAATTATAGGTATTTCATAGAAAATAATAATTACGAATTTATATTTGTAGTTAATTTCATACAAAATGAGTGCATATTCCCAAACTTATATTTGTAGACTTTATTCGCCGCGTCATCATGATATTTAGATTTGTCAACTTTCATATATTATACTTTCTTGACCGTTGTATGTAGACCATACAGTTCTCAAATTGGTACTGAACCCACTTTGGGCGAGTCCGACTCGCATTTGATCAAGTTTTTTTTTAAATAAATAATACAACTAAATAAAATAGTTTTTTTTTAAATAAATAAAACATGATATGTTTGAGCTACTATTTATATATTATTATTTTTCCTTGCATCATATACCTATTATTAGCCAATTAATAAATATGTCTGAGGCACGAGGTGTGACTGTAAAACCGACTGGTTGTGGGTTCTATCTACACTTGAGTAAATGAAATATTTACTTAAATTTATATTTCCATTTCTTCGCTCTGGTGTCGATGTTAAGCGCGGCGTTGAGTTCTGCCACTCAACACGCAATGCCTCCAGAATTCGGCAGAAAATGGAGAACGGAGTGTCTTAACACTAGGTTCCCTCTGCCTACCCTGCTGTGTGCGGGATACAGCGTGAAGCTGATTTTTTATTAAATATGTAGGTAGAGCTACAGCGTTGCCAGACGTCCCAATTTTGACGGGATGTCCCGATTTTTAATCCAAAATTTCAATGTTTCGAACGGCCTAGACGTGGTCCCAGTTTTCTAGACTGACTAACAATTCCCTGCTTTTCCCCTAAGCAAAATCTGGCAACGCTGTAGAGTTACCACTTTTCACAGCCCTATAATAAATATGCAATTAGCATAAATCCTATTATGTGCTAGAAGTATATAAAGTCAGATAATAATTATTTTCCGGATCTGAAGAGCTCGTACAGAACGACCATTACTAAACAATAAAAATGGCTGTGGGCAACCTAATATTTGCTGTTCTAACAGCCCTGGTAAGTTGGATTGTGATTTATTTTATCTTCTGTACCTATAATTCTTATCTTCTGTCGATGTTCTCAATTTTCTGTCTATATTGCATCGAGTCCTGTGATATCTTCTTTTCTAACACTATTAAATTTCTCCTATATTTTTGAAATAACAATTATATTGTAAATTCCGTAAAAAGTTTGTATACCACACAAATGGTAGATTTGGACACATATTGAATATTGGACACATATTTTGTTCATATCATTTGATATTAAATAAATAAATTTCATTAATTATTCATTTTCATAAATAATTCAAGCTTTGTAGCAGATGCATAAAACTTTTAAAATAATAATTTAATCTCATAATTCAGGTTGCTGTAAATTTTATTTTTGCTGAGGAAAATCCTGCAGAACTAGGTAATTTCGCTTACGATCAAGCAGATGGAAACGAAAATCAAGGAGAACCAAACAAGGAAAATGATAACGATGAAAAGCAAGAAAGAACTTTCTCTCTTTTATTTGGTGGCTCTTTATTCTCTGCCTCATGTAACTATACACGGGTATGTCTTCACTATATTCTATTCAATAGGTCAATTGGAACTAATAAAAGTTAACAAAAAACATTTTACGAATTTAATTTATTTTATAATTTACTTATTTTGTATAAAAAGAACTACAACTATAAGCTTGCAAATGTTTTTGTCTATAATATAAATATAAATCTCCATTTTTAGGATTTTTTTCTTAATTTATACTGCAAGTTCTCACTTCTTGCTAAATGTCATAATTGTAGCTCTATGGGAAATACTCTATACGTTTAGATTACGCGGCGAGTAAAATTGACAAATTTAAGTTAGCGGGTTAATGCACTCATTTTGTTTCAAATGAACTACATATATAAACATAATATTTTTTTTTCTACGAAATAGCTATAAATTCTACTTAGTTTTTCCTTTATTTGTATTGTAATTTCGTGCCAAATTTCATTTTCTGTAGGTCCACAGAACCCTTAAGGTTTTGATTATACGGCGAATTTTATGCAAAATGTAGCAAAAAGAATGCATAAATGCTCGTATCGTTTTTTCCGTTGACTTAGAAGCTTGACTTGTTCTATGCTCTAAGGGACCGAAGATATTTGATATTAATTTCAGCTTGATACCTTCTCGCGATCTCGAGATAAATTGACGGACAGACGAATAATAAAGTAATCCTATTAATCTTATTTTTTTTATTTTTGAGGTACAAATTTCTACAAAATATAATAATCTGAAAAATCTCTTTATCTGTTTTAAAAATGTTATCTGTAGCTCATTGTTAATTTTTTATCCAAACTATTTCTTATACAAACATTCGAATTAAATATTGTTAAAAACAATATTTATCTTATTATTTAACATTTTTCAAATTTACAGGGCTCCAACTACTGTTTAAGTTGTTCACAAGCGGTTCGCTGCTATTCTACTAATCAAGGAGTTGCTCGCAACTGCCGCGGTCTTCTACCATACTGCAATGGAGGAAGATGCTCATTCTTCCCTGGCAGTGAATGCAATTCTGGCTAAATTATTTTGGATATAATGGTAATTCTCTTTTGAGTTTTTCATAATTTTTTGAACTAATTGTTTCAATAATACTTAATTTTTATGTCAAAATAATGGTCCTAAGCCTGAATGCAAGCAAGACAAAGGTTCTGATACTTGAAAAAAAATAAGAAAGAACGGAATGCAATATCGGTGTGAATGGTAAAATATTAGAACAAGTGAATGAAGTGGTATATTTGGGAAGCATGTTCAGTAGAGATGGAAGATACGATATGGATATAGAAAAGTGAGCGGCAAGAGAGGTAGGGGGAGACCTTGTTTGAAAGTAGCATTTGGCGCTTCGTTCTTTGTGACTACCCCGCTAGGGATACAGCGTAAAGCTAGATTAGCTTAGATAGATTAATTCTAATCGTATCTTTCTAAAACAAGGCAATTTAATCAGTGGCGCTGAATACAAAATAGAACTTAATGAAGATAAAAAATCTTTATTAAATTTTAAAAACTCTCGATTTTCAAATCTTAAATCTACACGATATTACCGAAAGACATAAAAAAAATTAAACTGTATTATTTCATTAACTGATTTCAGTTAATTTCAGTTATTGCAATAAGATAATCCCTGTAGTGTGAAAGTTACATCGCCATTTTTACTTTTGATGCTTTTGATTATAATTCATGACATTCCTTAATTATTTTCTTCTCTTTCAGGAAACTTGAAATATGAAAAACGATTTTCAATGTATTATAATATATTTATGTAATATGATACTGTAATAAATATTATTCACGTCTTATTTCTTTTAATTGTACTCTTTCCTATATCCATATACATATAATAAATTCGAAATTCTGTCTGTCTGTCTGCCTGTCTGTAAGCAATAGCAATCAGGGCCAAACCGCGGATCCGATTGTGATAAAATTTTATATAGAGATACTTGCGGGTCTTAGGATGGATATAGGTAACTTTTTTTCTCATATTTTTAATATTCTCGATATATACTAATATTTTTTTAGAAAATCTATTTGACATGTGATTTATTCTGCCATATTATTTCAAGCGTCGCTAAGCAACTAAGATTTTTGTTCTTTACAAAAAAAGTCAATCAAAATGAGCTTTCTGAACGCATACATGGCGTGCGTTGACTCAACCTTATGAAATATATAAAAACAATGTTTTACAAAAATATTGTCCTTTAAAAAATCTATTTAAAGGTACGCGATGGTATATGTTCTCTGAAGGTTGAATTACAATAACCATTTTAATATATTTAATTTTAATCTATCGACTTATTGTTAATGTCTTTTCTATAATTTGGTATTCATTCTTATCAAAAAAAATATAGTAGTCACTTTAAGCATTTCATCTAAATTTAAATTAAGGAGATATCACTGATTCAAACTGACCTAGCCCACGAGCCGCACGGTATGACCGACTTGAACGGGCAGACGACGTAGACGGTTTTGCAAATTTCCATACATTTTCGATCTACTGTTAATTTTTGTGTAATTATTTGCTGTTTATAATTAATTTATCTTTAGTTCTCTTAGCTTATTTGAGTAGTAGATTGGTTGGACTTTTTAAAATTTATTGATGTGGTGTAAGTTTTGGCCCTGCGCCACATCGTTACTTATTATTTTATGTTATTTATGTGTATTTAGGAAGAAATAGGTTGTTATCTCAGTTCGGTTATCTATACCGTTGTTATACACTTAATAATTTGTAATTTTAAGGACTTTATTTGATATTGCTCGCTAAAATTATGGTATTTAATTTAGAATAATATTTACTTATTTAATAGAGTATCTATCGTATTGTACATAGTGTACGCACACACAGAAAACGTGTAATAATGTTTTTCCCGAGTAAATCTTTATCCCGTGGAAATTCCGGGATAAAAAGTAGCCTATGTGTTGCTCTAAAACCTCCTCTATCGGTCACTGAAAGAGTGAAGAAATGAGATCAGCTGTTCAGGACATTAGCTCGGAAAAATAAAAAGACGGACAGTTTTTTATTTGTGTATCATGTAAATAACCACATGCTCTTGCAAAAACACAGTTATTTTGTAATCACAAGCAGACGCTTCATTTTTATTTATAAGAAAAGGTCAACTCAACGGAATACTTGTAATTATCTATTATTTTTTGCCACAAAATATCTTATTGTGACTTATATAAAAATATATTTAATAAATATTCGTATAGTTCAAGCGGGCGAAGCCGCGTCCGGGTCCACTAGTTGTGTATAGTAAAACCGATCAAGTGCCAATTGTACTCGCCCACCAAGGGTTCTGTACCAATTTTGTCATTATAGATCAACATATATGATTTGTGGCTGTTTTTGCCAAAAGGTACAACTTTCGAAGTTGTAGTTCCCGAGATATTAGCAATTTTATGAATTGGTCGAAAAATATCGTGCTATGACCAAGCTCTTCAATGCTATTCTGCGCCTAGGTTATTTTTCCCATGCTCCATGGAAAGACTGTTCAAGAAGTGGCTCTGTATTTACACCCACAACGCCAAAAATTAGGCTTCTAAAATGACTATTCTACCACCATTCAAGCAGCAAAGGTGGTGTACTACATCGCGTTCGCGTTCAACCGCAAGGAGAAAATTGTGGCAGTCTTCCTAAATGTCACAAGCGCGATTGACCGGGTTTGGCATCCCGGTTTCCTACACAAGCTGCTCCGAATTGGTATTGTATCCCTCATTATATCGTGAGGGCCCTGGCCCAAAAGACTTGCCTATATTAATAGGTGTCCCCCCAACGGCCAGAGGGCTTAGCACTAACATCATTTCTCCTGTCCCTTTGGGTAGAGAGAGAAGACTTCAAGACCAATAATTACTTAATCAATAGCCAGTTTAAAATGTATTAGTTAATATTTAAAATATTAGTAATTCAAGTTGAAATGACAAAGGGAATTTCATAGTCTGTATTTTATTTCTAGTTTTTTCTAGTTAGTCTACAATACTATGAGTAATTGTTGCTAGGTACCTAGATATTGTCTTAATATATTTTTTTATCGATAAATATCATTACGACCTCGTTTCGAATTTTATAGTTTTTTTTTTTTATTTTTAACATTTTTAAAGTGTTATGTCACTTAGGAAATCTTAATAAGAAGTTTACTTTTATTTCTATCGATAAACGGCCCTATATCTCGTTGACACAAGTTTTTGTACTTGCTAGTTTCATTTAAGTACCTAGGCGCCAAAATAAAAATAAATATCATTTGATAGACTTTAAATCCAAAGAGCATTTTGTTTTTAACATTGACTTGGCTTTAATTTCATAATTTCGTCCCATTTTTACTTAATCTGTAAGTCTAGTAACAAACTTGTAGCTGCCGTAGAATGTATAAGTCTAGTCGTAGTTAAAGAAAAAACAGTTACAATATATACGTGATTATGTGCTTAAGTCAATTAATAATAATAGTATAATTCAAGATGGAATATATATAAAATTATCTGTAAGCCTTAAAGGCTGTATGGGTGTAAAAACACCCAGATAGATTTGGTTCTTAGTCGCTACACTCTATAATATTTGTCACAACGCTTTGCACTTTTTGAATGCTCCTGATTTGTATGTAGCCTTTAAAAAAAAATATCGTTTTCAGGCGCAATATTTACCACACGCATGCCTCCTGGGTGTATTGATATCCATAATAGTCATAGTGCCCTATTGATTAACAACGTAAGTGTTGACCTTTCTTATTTATTTGTATATTTCTTATTATTGATTTTTATTGAATTACACATGGAAAATGGACATTTTGCATGTATAATGGGGATGCTACGAAAATTTAAAATCAAAGCTGTATCTGCCGACGAGCCGACTGACGAAGAGAACTTATTAGAAGAAGATATTCATCAAGATGATCTCCAAAGTGTTGACAATTAAGAAGAACTAGTGTCTCGTCTCTACGAGAACAATTTGTTAATGAAAGTAGAAAAAAAGTATTTGACAAAGACTGAGAAACTAAAAGATCTCTAAAAAATATTTTTGTTTTGTCACACTTGTGAGGATATCTCTCTATATATATTTTTTTTATACATAATTTATATAAGTAAGCCAGGTTAAGAGCAACATATTGTACTTAACAGAAATAAAATCTATGGTTTGTATAAGGATTTTATTTTGTTATAAAAAGAAAACATTATGGTCCCCTCTTGTACAGTTAGCTGTTTAAGTCATATTTTAAAATTTATTTTTTTCGAGTTTTTTACAAAAATATATACAAATAACTACATATATTTATTAACATAGGTCCAAATTAACTAATAAAAGTAAGTTGTTCACAATTTCTTACAATTATTAAATAATTGTAAAAAATAACACCTTATTTTTAAAAAATAATTACTTTTAAAAATAAGGTGTGTTTACACCCATTATAGTCTTAGTGGGTTATGTAAGAGTTAAATGAAATAGTAATTTTATTATTTACTACACTAAACTTTAGTAAGTCTTCAAAGTTGTACCCTTTTTTTGTCCATAGAAAAATAATCATTAAAATATGATTATTTTATTTATGCAAAAGTCGACCAAAACATTGTTATTATCTGTGGATTCTTATCTAAAATGGTTCCTATAGTTATGATTATGTCATTGTAATAAAATAATCTAATTATAGTTTATTAGTGTTAAGGAGCAATAAAACCTTTGAAATAAAAATAAAAAATATTTATAGTACGAAGTTTATTTTTATTTTATTCCTTTTCTAATACCTTAGCACAACTAACTATGATGCTTATTTTAATTATCTAAGTCATATTTTTTTATAATTCATCATAAATTTTGAAAATCATTTTTTTCTCTCTTGCATTGTTCTTTACTTAGAATCTTTTAAGCTATACATGGTACAACATAGGCTATATTACATTTTCAAAAAAAATAGAGATCCATATCATATCTATTAAGAATTCTGCGATACCATATGTCCATCTATTATAGTTATGCCAATATAAGTCCATTTTTACATTTTTAAAGATGATAAAAGTACCGACAATAATCAAACCATATTATTCATTCCTCTGCATTAATCCCTATCCTATTAAATTATATTTTATTAAAAATAATTTCAATAGCTCTAAAATCATTTTTAAATTTTTAAAATATTACATTCTAATGAAAAGATATAACGAATTTAAAAATATCAATGTAAAGAAAATCATGTAATAATAAATTAATGCGGTATGCATGGTCTCGCGCATCGTAGCGGCGTGACTCTGCGGGGGTGAGGGGAAAGTTGCATCGATATCTATGCTAAAACTATCGAAACCACTGGACCGATTTGGAAAATAATTTTACCATTAGACGATTAAAATATGAAAAAAGTACCAATAAAATCCTTATACGCTGTGGAAATTATTGAAAATAGGGCAAAGGGATGTACTACAGTTTTATAGAAGATATCAATATCTACAAAAAAATTATCGATACCATATGTCTAACTGTTAGAGTTATACCACCATAACTAATTTTTGTAAGAAAATGTGCAAATTAACTAGAACATAGCCGCCATTGTAGTACAGAGTGCTCTCTAAAGAATATATTATGTACTAGCGACCCGCTCGCGGCTTCGCCCGCTTAAACCACAAAATTATTTAATTATCACACTGAATTATGTTCGTGTTTTGATATACCTATAATGTATGTTTGCAACGCAATGAAGATTTTTAATGAGAAATTTATTAAAACTTTAGGTCGCATTTTCGTAGCCATGAGAATCTTCAATTGAATTTTTGAAATAAAAACACAACTTATCGATACTTACAATAAAATCCTAACTCATCGGTGTCTGTACATGGAAGATATTACAATTAACATTGTAATAGAACTTGGTCAGTTTGTCTGTGAATTTGTTCACGATAATCTCAGAAACGGCTTAACCGATTTAAATCCTTTTTTGTTTGCATTTTGGCAATCTGCCCTTAAATATTTAATATTAGTTTTATTTTAATCAGCTTCACGCTGTATCCCTCACACAGCAG
>JAATLQ010035695.1:0-31308 GCA_013421005.1 Heliconius erato x Heliconius himera
GAAGAAGAATGAAAGAAAGATGAATGCTGTGGAGATGCGATCTCTTCGTAGGATATGCGGAGTCAGCTTAGCTGATCGAATCCGCAATGAAGAGGTACACAGAATGGCAGGTACTAGTGAGGATGTCACAGTGAGAATGAAGAAGAACGTGCTCAGCTGGTTTGGGCACGTCGAACGAATGAGTGATGAAAGAATGGCAAAAAAGATTTATGATGGAAAAGTGAGCGGTAAGAGAGGTAGGGGGAGACCTAGGTTGACCTTCGAAAACACAGTATCAAAGATACTGGAGGAAGGTCACGTAAAAATCATGAGGACCCCCTCGGAGGGCATGCATGAAGAGGTTAATGACAGTGGACGAGGCGAAAGAGTTTGGCGCTCCGTTCTCTCTGACTACCCCGCAAGGGATAAAGCGTGAAACTAAGTTAAGTTAACATAAATTAACTAGACTAGACTATGTGTCAGTCTGCTGTATAATCTGTATTCATGTAAAGTTTCATCAAAATATGTTAAACATTTATTTCAATAGTAAGCTACACAAACCGAATCACTTGTACCACCCAATACAATATATCACAACAAAATTATATCTTCCGATCGTCAGTTGACAAATAGATTTAATTTACAACATACAAAACGAAACAAAGCGGCGCTATCTATCGAGTTGCATCGGTCACGAATGCTTACACGTCCTCTGAGAGGGCTCAGAATAGGTTTTAATGTATTTAGTTTAGTTTATATTAGTTAGAAAAATATTGTTTTTGTTATATGGTATAGGAAATTTATTCTTTTTTTTTTGCGATGTCAGAAATTAAAAATGTGTTTAATTTTTATTGTTATTATTTTTGTTGTTAAATATTTTTTGTCAATCAAGTCTTAAATTTTATTCAAAATAAAGATATTTCACAAAAAAAAAATATAACTCTATACCCGTATACTCTACCTGTACTTCATTTTAGATATTGAAATTTTAATTTAGTTGCGTTTCTTTAACATTTGTATTGGTAAAAGATATGTTTTTTTTATTCTAAATAAAAAAAACATATCTTTTATCATACATTAAGTTATATAAATATGTAACTTAATGTAACATCATCATATAAATAATATAAATGTGAATGTTTGTTTGTTATGCTTTCACGTCAAAACTACTCAACTGATTAACATAAAACTTTGTACCTATATTCTTAGAGATATTAGAAAGGATATAGGATCTTTTTTTATGAAAAAAAAAAACTAAAATAATATATATTAGCTTTTGCTTATAATATAAAAATAAATTAAAGCGCCTAAGCTAAGCTTAAGCTATATTACTAATAAAGGTAATAAAAAAAATAACGTATCGACTCTACGTATTTTAAATACCTTTAAATACAAAAGTAATTGTCGCGACTACAACAACTTATCTGTACAAATAAAAAAAAATAACAGATCGTGTTAACACGCACACGGGTGTTCTAGGGATTTTGTGAAAATAGAGTTAAGATACGACTTTAATAACTATAGTTTAGAAAATTTATAATTAAGATAAAAATTTGGGGAGCATTTTTGATGGTGGAGAACGGAGTCCTAACACTAGGTTCCCTTTGCCTACCCTGCTGTGTGCGTGATACAGCGTGAAGCTGATAAAAAAATATAAGCGACAAATATATTTTTTACTTGTAGTTCGATAATTATCTATTTTATTAATTTTTTTTTTCATATTTACGCTGTATTCCGCATATAGCATTGTGATGAGAGGAAACATAGTGTTTAGATACTACATTCTGCACTTATCGGTGAATTTTTGAGGTATTGCCTGTTGACCCACTATCGTCGCGTTTATAGTCACACGCTTGTTCCACGGCGCCACGACGGCCTCAAATAGCACAATAATATACTTACATTTTAATTTTTTTATACTTACATATAGTCTAACGCTGCCTATAATTAAGTTTTAAGACGGTCAAGCAATAAACATATAAAATCAAATCAAAATCAGCTTCACGCTATATCCCGCACACAGAAGGGTAGGCAGAGGGAACCTAGTGTTAAGACACTCCGTTCCCCACTTTCTGCCGAATTCTGGAGGCATTGCGTGTTGAGTGGCAGAACTCAAAGCCGCGCTCAAGACTGGCCTCAATAAAGATATAATAGGAAAATATTTTTACAATATAAAAAAAATAGAAATATAAAACTAGCTTTTAACTGCGTCTTTGTCCGAATGTATATGACTAAAAGTACAGACACGATACAGTGGGTCATATTGACGTATTAACGTAATTAAATATAACCCTCCTCTTATAAACGGGCCATCCAACTAAAGGAGCAGAAACTACCTGTTCGACTAAAATATATTCGAACCAGTAGTTCGTGAGATTAAAGCGAGAACCAAACTCTTACCTTGGAAAAAAATGTGACTAAGTCATAATTTTTCAATGATATTTGCAAAACTGTATATTTGTAGTGTGTGTTGCCTACCTAAGTACAGACGTGTCTGATTTCTAAAAGGTTGCAGGTTGAAATCTCAAGTAGCATTACTAAGTTATCTATATAGGTACATATACATATACCTATGATATTACTACGCTATAGAAAAAAGGTAGTGGCGCAGGAGTACAAAGTGTGACTGTAAACATAAGTGGTTGTAGGTTCGATCCCTACTTGAGGAAATGAAATATTTATTTAAATATTTTCCATTTCTTCGCCCTGGTCTAGGAAAAGTGTAGCGTAGAATTCCGACACTCGACACACAATGCCTACAAAATTCGACGATAAGTTGGGACCGAAGTGACAGAACTTAACACTAGGTTCCCTCTGTCTACTGCTGAGTGCAGGATACAGCGTGAAGCTGATAAAAAAATATCTTGTACAATATAGGTAATATTATTTCAATCTAGATTACAAAATTAAACAAAACACCATAACAACAATATAACAACAAAAAAAAAACATTTTTTCACATAGAAACAGCAACGACACATACCCAAAGTATCTTATCGATCGATTGTTGCCTTACATCGCGTGCCGGCGTCCTATAAAGTGTGTAAACGTCCTCCTTATCTCACCCGCTAGTACAGATGCTAGCCCGCCAGATAATCGCGAAGGGCTATACCAGATAGGGAGTGTACTAAAAGAAAATATTACCGTGGTTTGGATTGGATTGGACTTCAAATTTAAATGAAGATGGAGTTTTTCATTTAAAATGTTTAGGTGTAGAGGTGCGCTTGCGCATTGTTAACATCGTTTTAAAGAGAGACTAAATCTACTCTTGTGTAAGGCCAGATGCGGTTAAGGGGCATGGGACTGTAAATGGCGACAGGTTGTAGGTTCGATTCGTACTAGATGAAATTAAATGTTTAATATTTTCAATTTCTCGCTTTGGTAAGCGTCGCATTAAGTTCCGCCACTCAACACGCAATACCTCCAGAATTCGGCGGAAAGTGGGTAACGGAAGTGTGTTATTGGGAACGGAATGTCTTGACATTAGGTTCCCAAGTCCTCATTGTCTACCCTGCTATGTGCGGGATGCAGTGAAAAACTAAAAAAATATATAATATTTGAATATCTAATTAAAATCGGCTTATATTATGCTAAAAATTAAATATTCTTATGAAAGAAAGAAAGAAACGATATTTTAAATTTATAACTATACAAATCATCATATTCAAGTATATAGATATATATTTTTAAATAAAACTACTGTGAAAAAACTATAGATTTCCTTGTAGTAGCATCAAATAACTAAATCATATCTAACTCCCCTAAATTGTATCTATAGATACATATTTGGTTTTACTTCTCTTAAAAGAAATAAAATCAGCTTCACGCTGTATTCCGCACACTGCAGGATAGGCAAGAGGGAACCTAGTGTTGAGACACTCCGTTCCCCACTTTCTGCCGAATTTTGGAGGCATTGCGTGTTGAGTGGCATCACTCAACGCCGCGCTTGCCCTCGACACCAGAGCGAGGAAATGGAAATATAAATTTAAGTAAATATTTCATTTCCTCGAGTGGGGATCGACCCCACAACTAGTCGGTTTTACAGTCACACTTTGTGCCCCTGCGCCACGACTGGCCTCAGTAAGTAATCTCTTATCAGAAACAAATAATTTATATTTATTATAATAATATTAGACCTTTCTTGAGATAACTGGAGGCGAGCTCCGCCACTCAATATGAAACGTATGGAATTTGCGAATTTGGGCGGAAAATGAAGAACAGAGTGTCTTGACACTAGGTGTCTTGACACTAGGTTCTCTCTGACTACGAAAAAAAAGAAAATATGAGATAATATACAATCATAAGAAAGATTTTCTTAATCAATTTGGCTAGCAAAACGTTAACCTGCGACTATTACCTTACGAGGTACTCTATGTATGTAGAGTAGGTAAGTTCGCGTGGTTCTTAGTAATCCCATACAGCCGGTTCATAGTGATACGGCGGGGCGTGGCGGAAATTTTTCAAACATTAGCAAGCCTTTCAAGTAAATTTATTCAATTCGATTTGCTTTACGGAAAAATATAACAAGTAAAAAAATATAGAGAACTTTAAAAAATAAGGAATTTTAAAATATCTACACGTTACTAGGTACGTACCTGACGGATATCTAACAGTATAACAAAATAATTATTGAAAATATTGAATATTCATTCGGCAGAAAGTGGGGAACTAAGTGTCTTAACACTGGCTTCCCTCTACCTACCATGCTGTGTGCGGGATACAGCGTGAAGCTGATTTATTTATTTTATATTCATAATTGTAAATCAAAAGTAGGTAGGTACTTATACAGTTTTTCTGTCTACCATTATCCATTACACAAATAGAGAAACTTACACAAAGTTGAAAAACAATACAGCTTCACGCAGTATCTGTTAAGACACTCCGTTGCCCACTTTCCGCCGAGTTTTGAAGGCATTGCGTATTGAGTAGCGGAACTCAACGCCGCGCTTTGCCTCGATACAAGAGCGAAGAAATGAAAATATAAATATTTCATTTCCTCGAGTGAGGATCGAACCCACAAACAGTCGATTTTACAGTCACATTTTGTGCCACTGCGGCACGACTGGCCTGAAAAACAGTATTTAAAGGAGCTTATAATTAATCTTAGCTACACCGACTTGTAATATACATACGAGTAGTTCCTAAGGAGGTAATATATTAAAGTAACGATTATTTACACGACTCCTAAAGATATCTAGAATAAAATCATAATATCGTTGGTATTGATAGGTACCTACTGGTTGTTCAGTTGGTTGCCTCACTGTACACAATATATTCTGTATACAAATCCCACTTGGGGGAATGTTAATATGAAAGTAAAAAATAATTAATGTATCATATGATGAGATGTGTGTTTCTCTATAATAATCTCTTTATAATTTTATTTTCATTACTTACTTAGCTTCAAGCTGTATCCCTCATATAATAGCACAGGCAGAGAACAGCGAGTTACTACACTCAATTTCTGAAACTTTGCTCCAAATATTCAAATCATTGCTTGTTGAATACCGGAAGTCACCGCTTTGTATATACTTACTCGTATATTACTAGAGCAAGAAAATAATTCATTCCCTCGAGTGGAAATCGAACCCACAACCGTTGCTTTTACAGTCAACTTTTTCAATGGTGTTTTTCGATAATCAATTTTTCATTTGGTAACGTTAGTACGCGAGGGTCGCGCGTAAATTGATAGGCCTCGTGACCGCCCTGTCGAAGCCCACTGCGGTTAATAATATTTGCTGGGAATTTTAATTATATAGTACTATAATGGCAAAATAAATAACTGATGAACACGATGTTATTTTAAATTTAAATTATGTCGTGGTCTTCTAGCGACGCTAAGTGGATGTACCTACTTCAAAAATATAAGTTAGTAAGAAAATTCTAAAATGTTAATGTTTGTCCCTATACAACTTAAAGATCGAATAAAAAATGTGTTGTTATTTGTTCTTTTTTTTTCAGGTTCACGTTGTATCCCATTTGTAATAGGGTAAGCAGAGGGCAGCAATTCTAGAAGTACGTTATGTGGCGAAACTCAACGCCGCGCTTTACCTCGACACTAAAGCGAAGAAATGAAAATGTAAATATTTCATTTCCTCGAGTGGGGATCGAACCCACAACTAGTCGATTTTACAGTCACTCGCTTTTGCCCCTACGCCATTGCTTCATATTATAATTTTACGATAAATGGTCTAATGACATATATATCTAGTATTTAAAAAAAATATATGAATATCACATATTGGTTTAAAAATACCTAACTTACTTAAAGTTGAAATATCACGTACAAACTGTAGAACAGTTTCACTGCAATTTAAGTTGTCTTAAATAAAATAAAATTAATAAAATTATCTTTATTACATTATAGTATAGAGGCTAGTCATGGCGCAGCGGCATAAAGTGTGACTGCAAAACCGACTGGTAGTGGGTTTGATCCCCACTTGAGGAGATATTTCCATTTCTTCGCTCTGGTGTTGAGGTTAAGCGGGGCGTTGAGTTCTGCCACTCAACGCCGCAATGCCTCCACAATTCGGTAGAAAGTGGGGAACGGAGTGTAAGTGTAACACTAGGTTCCCTCTGCCTACCTTGCTGTGTGCGTGAAGCTGATTTAATTTGATTTTTAATTATAGTATAAATACACGTATATGGAAAACTGACAACTTACTATACAAGATAACGTTATAAGACTTTCCTCTCAAGAGAAAGTATATTCAAAATAAGTTTAAACCAACAATTATAAATTCACAAGCCACGACTCCGTATCGCCCTTCTGTCGCTCCCGTCACACACAAGCGTATAATCTCCACAAAATAATTTCATTAAACAACAGCAGATGCCACATCTCTACTTCCTACGGGTTGATAGGTTGACAGGTTCCCTTTACAAACTTTACTGAACCTTATACATACTGAAAACTCTAAATACTGAAGTTGAAGGAAGTATAATGTATTTAATGTAAAAAGATGAAGGTCGAAAGTAAACCACTGTTTAGAAGTCCGATCACGATTTTGTTGGTTTTGATTTAATCGTGTTAGGATGACAAGGTCGCAAAAAACTACAGCTACTTAAAGTTTATAATATTCAGGGTTTACAGAATGAAGTGATCATTTTTAGGGTTCCGTATTTGAAAAGAAAGAAGGGGAACCATTATAGGATCACTTTGTTGTGTTTGTCCGTCTGTCAAGAGCGTTTATTTCGAGATAACGTGAAGGTATCAAGCTTAAATTAATAACAAATATTTAGGTGTACTGTCCCTTGGTGTACAAAATAAAAATAAGTTTCTAAATCAACTCAATCAAAAGATACGAGCATTTATGTATCGTTTTTGCTACATTTGATAGTTTGTTTTTGTTTCAGCTTCACGCTGAAAAAGGAAACAAACCGTCAATAGCAGCAGGGTAGGCAGAGGAAACCCAGTGTTAAGACATTCTGTTCTCCATTTTCCACCGAATTCTGGAGGCATTGCTTTATGTGGCGGAAGTCAACGCCGCGCTTTGCCTCAGTACTACAGCTAGGAAATAAAATTAGTAAATATTTCTTCTACTGGATTGGAAATCGAACACACAACCAGTCGCAATTATACAATAATTTATTCGCAATTATACAATTATATAATATTTATCGCATAATCTTTAAAAATAAAAATCGTTACCACATATACCTACTCTACCCCATACAAAAACATATACCATACATAAGCCAATAAATAATTGCTCTCAATACCCCACATTCTTTCATCGTAAATAGTTTCAAAAGCAATTTAGTCATTAAAAGACAAAGCGTACGTTGATAAATACCGTTTTCACTGTAGTTATAGTTGTACATACCTACAGTAGTGTAGTATAATGTATTACTACTATAGAATACTATAGTATTAAAAATTAAAAAATTAAATCAGCTTCACGCTGTATCCCGCACACAGCAAGGTAGGCAGAGGGAACCTAGTGTTAACGACACTCAGTTCCCCACTTTCTGCCGAATTTTGGAGGCATTGCGTGTTGAGTGGCAGAACTGAACGCCGCGCTTAACTTGACACCAGAGCGAAGAAATGGAAATATAAATTTAAGTAAATATTTCATCTCCTCGAGTGGGGATCGAACCCGCAGTCGGTTTTACAGTCACACCTCGTGCCACTGCGCCACGACTGGCGACGACTATAGTATAGAAGTATATATAGGTACTGGTGTCAGTACTAGTTGTACCTACGTACTTACAGTAGTGTAGTATAACTACACTACTACTATAGTATACTATAGTATAGAAGTATATATAGGTGCTGGTGTAGTAGTGTTCGTTATTACCGCTGTCGTGACCCGCCAGCCGGCTGCCGATGCCGGATTGCGATGCCCTTTTTAATTCGCACAATAACGCACGGTGCGTTGTGGACGCGAACCGTTCATACGGGGTTGTTTCTTGTATTTCATTTCTTTTTTGCTGAAAAATAAAAATAAACTAATATTTTTTATTTGGTACCTACCCAAGGCACCTAAACAGCGCTAGTCCGTTTCAATTTTTCTTACTTTTCTTATTTTTTATTTTTGCGATTGTCAACATATTCTGTCTGGGGCGTCATTCAAGGTTTCATTTCGAATAAACGAAGGTATCTAATTCAAATTTTAATGTGATATTTGATAAATTTAAAATTTAGTAGTTACGTGTATGAATGTATGTATGTATTAGAAGAAACGGTATTGCCTTTACAATTTAGTGTTGAAAAGTTACTAGTTACCACCTTTGCGTTTATAAAAAAAAACACAAATCTTTCGTTTTAAACGAGATAAAATTAACAATAATAAATATAACCTAGCGTAAACACCCACCCTAACTCCGAATGGGAATCGAAGCCACAACCATCACATTTTACATCCGCATATTAAAAAACTCAACTATAAGACGATTATTATTAGATATACCAATAAATTGGATATCACCAGAAAGGAATGACGCAGTGTGCACCGACTCGCGTCCAGCAGTCCTAAGAGATGCGGCGCGCCCCGCCCTCCCTCGGCCTGACATTAGAGGACCGTCCGTCCGTGTACTTACGTATTATGTATTCTGTACTCTCCTCTTTTTATCTCTACCTTCACCTTTATTAAACGCACGCGATGCATTGAGAAATGGAAATTTTTAATTTATGTGTGGGAATGTAGTAGATGAATTGTAACGATTTTAATTTTGAAAATGGTTGGTGGTTGCCTTGTTAGTCAATATGTTTTGTGATAGGTTAATGATTGTCAGTTTTCGACTTTCCGTTGAATTTTGGAAGTGTTGCGTGTTGATTGGCGGAGCTCAACGCCGCGGTTTACCTCGACACCAGTGTGAAGAAAAATATAAATAAATTTAAATAAATATTTCATTGGTTTCGAGTGGGGATCGAATTCACAACCAGTCATGTTTACGGTCACAGTTTGTGCTCATACGCCACGACTGGCCTCAAAGTGAGAAACGGAGTGTCCTAACACTACGTTTCCTCTGCCTACCCTGCTGTGTGCGGGATACAGCGTGAAGCTGATTTATTTAAAGATCGTCAACTACTACTATAAAAAAATGGAAATATTCAATTGTTTTCCGTGTTAAATTTAACATTTAAATTATTATTAGTATGAGACCGTTATATAAGTTATGAGACCGGTCGTGGGAAAGGGGCACAAGCGTGCGACTGTATCGCGGGTTCGATTTCTACCCGAGAAAATGAAAGATTTAATATTTTCACTTCTTTGGTTTGGTGTCGAGGCGAAGCGCGGAGTTAAGTTTCGCCACTCAATACTATCTGCGGGATAGCACTACCACTCTACACACGGGATCCAGCGAGAAGGTGAAAAAAAAAAGAAAAATAGTTATAGTTTCCTTACAAATCCGCTCCTAGAATTTTTATTGTTAATTAAAAATTAAATAAAAAAAAACAAGGTGGATCTTTAAAAATCGATTCACTGAACTCCATTTTAATTACACACTCCCACACACACACATACACACAAATTTAATTAAAGCGATACCTCGGTTACATTATAAAGGTATAAAGGTAGATACCTACAACTGAAAAAATAATAGTAGGTAATATCTGGCAAACACTACGGGTCTGCCTTACCTACCTACGTTATAATTAAGAAACGAGACTGACATCCCGACGTAGGGGTTGGGGGTTCATTATAACGCTTATCACACAAATATTAAACGCAGAGCGGAGAAAATATTTACCTAAAAAAAGGAATTTCCCTTAATAGCGACACCACAATAATCGCGCCTTAACATTACAGTTAACCTGCTATAGTCGACTGCTCTTCTATGTTAAAACTAATATAATAATATTTTTCTATTTTCAGCTTCACACTGTATCCTGCGTTTAGCAAAGTAGTCAGAGGGAACATAGTGTTTCTCACTTTCCGCGGAATATCCGAGGCATTGCGTGTTGAGTCGCGGAGCTCAACGCCGCGCTTTACCTTGTTAACAAAGCGAAGAAATTAAAGCATTATTAAATAATAATTCATTCTCCTGAATGGAAACCGAACCTACAATCGTCACGCCACTAAGGTCTTAAATATATATGCATTTATTATTTATGTATACAAATTATAAGCCTTCCTTTGAATTATTTCATCTATTAGTGAAAACCACATTAAAATATATCGCATAATTAAAACAATATATTATAGTGAGATTAAAAACAGTTAAATAAAAAAAGCTAGAAATTGTGTATGACATATGAAACACGACATATTCTTAGTACGGGAGGTCTCTATGATCGCAGGTGTAGTGGGTTTACATAATTAAAAAATATATATGTGACGTAACATATACTACAGTGGTCCTCGAAAAATGGACTAATCAACTTTAATTCGAATCAGTACTTCCTAAGATAAGCACGGTCAACCAAACACACTCTATAATGGTTATTAGTATAGAAGGTTCCAGATTATGAGGCCATTCGTGGCGCAGGGACACAAACCTGTGACTAAGCATGTGCGTATTCAGAGTTGTTTTCTGTAGAGGGCCTGGACTTTAGCTTTAAATATAGGGATATGTTCGTCTAAATGTTGTTTTTTTTGTTAGTAAAATTTCTGGGCACGGAACAATCGGCCTCCGCCTCTTCCTACGCCAATGACCGTCCCTACACTCACGTCAGGTGGTGGGTTTAATAATAATTAAACTCGAGAAAATGATATATTTAATATTTTGATTTTCTTAGCTCTGGTTTTGAGGCAAAGCGCTGAGCGCATCATTGAGTTCCGCCACTCGACACGCAATGCCTCTAGAAATCAACGGAAAGTAAGGAGCGGAGTGTTTTAACATTAAGTTTAACCCTCTGCCTACCCTGAACATACGGGAAACAGCGTGAAACTGAAAAAAAAAAAGAAAATTCCATAGCCTATCATAAACGTCATCTCAAATAGATACTAGACACCGTCGCGGGCGGTACAAGAACTTCTTATAAAACAACATCAGTTCAAATAACACAATCACGATTCCTCTCAAACAATAAAACACTATTTAATGTTTCCCTGCGACTCGCGACTTGCGAATAGATAGGGCACCTAATACTGAACGGCGGTGGACAATCAGCACGATCCTTCACGCCATCTACTTTAATTCACGCCTTCGGTAGGATTCCGCCACTGAACACGGAGAGCCTCGAAAATGTGGTAGTAATGTGGGGAGTGAAGTGTCTTAACACTACGCTGTCTATCCGGCTGTAGACGGGATACAACGTGAAACTGAGAGAGAATGGCGTTATTTGTCTCCTGCTAGCTAGCATATTATTATAATTATTTTAAACGATACATTTTCCTTTTCATTAAAAAAAATATATATTTTTACTTACTTTTCTTTACTTGCGCATTCGTATTAAAAAATATCTTACTTATATAACACAAATGTCGTACTTTAACATTTTAATTAAAAAATATTGTTAATAATTAATTTAAATTTGTAAATATAAATTTAAAAATCTCATATAAACTAAAAAAAAAACTTTAAATTGATGGTGGTGGTATCCCACCAGTAGTCTTACCTTAAATCATAAATCTAAACCGAAAACAAAAAAAGGCACCTACAAACTATTGTACGGAACCTAACAACTAAATATTAGTGAATAGTTAAACATCTTTTGTTTTTAATTTTATCAGCGCAATGGTGGAGTCGTGACTGGTCTCGTCCGGGAGCGTCGTTCCACTACTAGCGAAGTGTCTTCGGAAACAGATACAAAAGATTATTATTATTCCAAGCAATTTTATGAGTTTAATAACTTATACCGTTGTGGGTACTGTGTGCTCTATTTTCTTAATATTTGTAATTTTGTTTGAGAAAATTTAATGGAAATTCGAGAAAACTGTGAATTTTTATATTAAGATCATGCAAATTTAATAAAAATATATTTGTATTTATAGGTATAGATTATTATTTTTGAACAAAGATGGACTATAAAATAATGGGACAACGTCTACATATTAAATACGACAAGAAAGCTTGAATCTGCTCGGTTTTAAAGCATTCAAAAAATCATTAAGGATTTTTATTTCACTTTCTATTATGTTTTATTTAATAAAATTACCTTTATTTTAATATCAAAAATATTCAAAGAGAATACGAGAGTGGGGACAGTGCGCTCGACTGCCCAAGCCTCGCCTAGGTCTTTTTGTCTGTTTTTCAGAGTCAAAAGACGCGAGGAAGTAAGGCTAGCCAAAAATTTGAGTATCGAATATATAAGATCAAATATTAATTATTGAGGCCGGTCGTGGCGCAGTGGCACGAGGTGTGACTGCAAAACCGATAGGTTGTGGGTTCGATCCCCACTCGAGGAGATGAAATATTTACTTAAATTTATATTTCCATTTCTTCGCTCTGGTGTCGAGGTTAAGCGCGGCGTTGAGTTCTGCCACTCAACACGCAATGCCTCCAGAATTCGGCAGAAAGTGGGGAACGGAGTGTCTTAACACTAGGTTCCCTCTGCCTACCCTGCTGTGTGCGGGATACAGCGTGAAGCTAATTTTTAATTTTAAATATTAATTAAAAATATGTTTTAAAGAATATAGTTATATTGATAGTGATTCATAACATACATAAATATATTTTATCAAATTCAATAAAACTTGTCTGTTTGTGCACATAGATTATTCAATTTTATTTATATGTATATAGGATATGGATATGTACATTTCCATCTTTTTTAACGAAATGCGACCTTAGATTCTAACTAGCCTCTAAAATAAATAAAAATTAAAATATAAATAAAACCCAAATATACATTTATTCCTTTATTTTACAGGATTTCTTATGTTTCAATATTTCAACAGGTGTTAAATACAGGGTGTTGTTACAACTATCACACTTATATTCTTTAGAATTAGGTTTCATAATCGGAACTTCTTTTTTCTCTTCTTTCTTCTCTATTGTTCTAGAAGAACAAGTGAAGTACTTATGTTGTAATTTTTCTAGAGGTGACAGACAAACTGACATGTCACATTTTTCGCATTTCCATGGAATATTATAGGATTCTTGATAGCTATTATAACTCCATTCTGTATCTACTATACTATAAAACCCAAAAATATAAGATTATTAATAAACATATAACTTATGCTTGCTAAATATAAAAAAATATTATTATTTACAGACGTAGTAAGTTAAGCATTAAAATAAGTTTTATTTTCAAAATTATTTATTTTTTTAATCATACCAATATTAGGTATAAAACAAAGATAAATAAAGATAAGCTAGTGTTAAGACTCTCTGTTCTGCATCATTGGGTGTTGTTTGAACCCATAACCACCACATATACAATTAGACACTACAACTAAATATAAATAAACAAGAATAACGTCATACGGAACTCAACGTCGCGTTTTGTCTCGTTACCAGAAGCGAGGAAATGAAAATACAAGATAATTAATTCCTTTCGAGTGGGAACGAACTTACAACCGTCGCGTTTACATTCACACGCTGTGCCACTGCGCCACGAAGGTCTCAATGCCATAGTGATTTAAGTACCATATCTTATCACTTACCAATTATAAACAATATTATCGGTCACATAGACACCACCTTTCCTCTCATTCGCACGGCATTCTAGCCCTTCTTCAAAGGGATTAGGGTCTATATTTGGGTGTTCACTTGGTCCTATATACAATACTTTAAGGTCTCCAGGTAACAATCTTTTAATTGTATAACTTATATCAATATTAATAAATGAAGATATATCATTTGATAATTCATATTGAAGTTCGTCGTATGTATTTTTGTGTTTTTTCAGTTCATTTTCTACTGATTTGTTTGGATTTGCGTCTGGAATGGAAAGATTTTTATTAACTTTATATAAGAGAGCATATTTAAACTCAAGACTGAGGCCAGTCGTGGCGCAGGGGCACAAGGTGTGACTGTAAGACCGACGGTTGTGGGTTCGATCCCCACTCAAGGAGATGAAATATTTATTTAAATTTATATTTCCATTTTCTCCGCTCTGGTGTCGAGGACAAGCGCGGCGTTGAGTTCTGCCACTCAACACGCAAAGCCTCCAGAATTCGGCAGAAAGTGGGGAACGGAGTGTCTGAACACACTAGGTTCCCTCTGCCTACCCTGCAATGTGCTCAAGCAGCGAAGCTCAACACCGTGCTTTGCCTCGACAGCAGAGCGAAGAAATGGAATACAAATGTAAATAAATATTTCATGTCCTCGAGTGGGGATCGAACCCACAACCAGTCGGTTTCACAGTCACACTTTGTGCCCCCGCGCCACGACCAGCCTCTTCCAATATATAATTTGAAGTTAATTTGTAATTTACAAACTGAAGTAATCTACAGCCAGGCCACCCTGAAGAAAGACTTATTAACTATACTGTATTTTTTTAATACATATATTTAAAAAAAAACACGATACCAGCCAGTCTCCTATTGATGAGGGCGTCCCAGCGTTGTCGTAGTTTAGTCGCCTTCATTAGTAGGTTCAGTCCACTTTCAGGGTAAGGGAATTCCAATAACAGCCACGAATCACAAACCAGTCTGTTAAACAATAATAATCAAATAATATTTAACAATTGTTTTTTTTTTGTATTTAAAAAACCTGTATGCTTATAATTTAAAGAAAATCGATAATTTTAAACAAAATCAATAATATTATTGATCGAGGCCAGTCGTGGCGCAGCGGCACAAAGTGTGACTGTAAAACCGACTGGTTGTGGGTTCGATCCCCACTCGAGGAGATGAAATATTTACTTAAATTTATATTTCCATTTCCTCGCTCTGGTGTCGAGACTAAGCGCGGCGTTGAGTTCTGCCACTCAACACGCAATGCCTCCAGAATTCGGGCAGGAAGTGGGGAACGAAGTGTCTTAACACTAGGTTCCCTCTGCCTACCCTGCTATGTGCGGGATACAGCGTGAAGCTGATTAATTAATTATTAATTATCAATAATATTACCTACTAAAACCAATATTAGTGTCTATAGAATGCGCTAGAAGTAGCAAAGTTTGAGCTGCCGGCATTCGCATTGAATTCACTATATACGGTTTCGTTGTTTCTAGAAGCGACCTGCAAATTGTAAAACAATATATTTTTCAACACTTTCTTTTTATACAACAGATTAACAAATGTGTTATTTATTTTCTTTTTTCTAACAAAATATAGAGTATATTAACATAACTTTTTTTATTAACAAATTGGAATAAAACGTATGTTAAAGGAAGTATGGTAAAATACAATCGTGAACAGCATTGCTCGCGGTTTCTGAGATTAGCGTGCACAAACGCACAGACAAACACACAACCAGGAAAAAAAGAGTTTTCGAGTTCTATTATATTAATTATAGTTCTTCTCATATATCGTCCATGTACAGACAGCTATCAGTTCTAATTTTATTTATATAGTTTAAAAAATATTAGTAATTTCACACATTTTGTAAAGTCAAGGTCCCTAAGAGATTAGAGAAAAGGAAGAGAGAGAAATAGAAGGGGCTCTTTCTCTCTTGTCTACTGTTATTTCTTTATTCTCTTTAAAAAAAATCTTTTGGCATCAGTTAGACTTAGTTAAAGAGTAAATATTTATAATTTTAAAATGTTTTAAAATAAAATAATAATATAAAGTAAAAGTGCAAGGTACGAATATCTGTAAATGTTAGTAGGTTTTTGTTTTTAGTTTCACGCCTAGCGTGGAACACTCCATACCCCACTTTCCACCGAATTTTGTAGGCATTGCGACATGAGTGACTTGTGCTTTGGCTCAACACCTGAACGAAGAAATTAAAAAAATATTTTCTCGAGTGGGAAATTACAGCTACAACGTATCGCGTTTTCCTGGCGTCAGTTGGCGGTTATCAGTTTTTAATTAAAAATATATAATTAAAAGGCCAAAATTACATCGTGTTAAAGCATGTGTATTCTTTACTCAACACTACACTTTGTCTCCTTACCAGAGTGAGGAAATGAAAATAATTCATACGCCAAATGGGAACCGAACTCAACACTATCACATTTACAGTATTAAACATAATATAAAAAGTAAGTATTAAACAAAATATAAAAAAAATACTTACAAATAACACAAAATTTGATGTTTCGATGACAACGGCAATTTGCTCTTATATCCTATAGGCAAGTCTGTCTGTATATCATCTTCATGTAATTGTAATAATTTTGAATTTCTACCGAAATAGGACGTAGGATGAAGAAAAACGAACGGTTTACTCCAAGTATGATATAATTGGTCGGAAACTGACTGAAATAAGCAAAATATTTTTTATTAGTATGGACTATTAAAATATTACTTAAATATTAATTAAATAGACTTAAAGTGTTGCCAGAGTCAAGATTAAAAAAAATCTCCCCAGTGTGGATAGTACTTTTAGTCATTAAATGTTCTGATAAACTTGTATACTAAGCTCCAATGGTCCTATTTAAAAATACTATGCCAATAACTATGGTAAAATCAAAGTAAAATTCAAATAAAATCAATTAATGAAAGCATATTATTGGTATAGCGAGGCCTTTGCACCAATTTCAAGATTGAATATTAACGGAAACTAATATTGCTGATATTAATATCAAATATTCAAGTCTATGCTACTATGGTATATGCAAAGGGCGGCGTTGAGTTCCGCCACTCAACACGCAATGCCTCCAGAACTCGGCGGAAAGTGGGGAACGAAATGTCTTAACACTAGGTTCCCTTTGCCTACCCTGCTGCGGGATACAGCGTGAAGCTGATTTATTAGATTTTTATTTGGTACCTGAATATTTAATATTAATTTCGGCTTAATAACATCTCTGTAATTATAAAAGGTCTTGATAGACGGATAACAATGTGATATTACAAGGTCTTTTTAACTTTTGAGGCGTGGAAGCATAAAAACAAATTAATTTACCTTGCAGTGGTTAAATTCATCTGCTACAGCTACTTGTGGATATAGGGCTCGGCATAACACTAGCTAAAAACATTAAAAAAATGTAAAACATTTAGTATAACAAATTAAGAGATTTTCTCATGTACTTTAAATTGGAAATGTACTGTTGTAGTTTATATAAATTTTAGTAAAAATGGAAATTAGAATGGCCAAGCGTTTTAGCGTTGTGCTAAATAAGATTTTTCAACTTTTTTCATCGTGTCTAAGATATATATGCCCTACGGATGGACGGTATTGTGGGACTTATTGGGCAATCAACTAAAACCCAGGGAAAACCTTCTCCACCTATATGAAGCACCGTAGGATCTGAAAGCTCCGCTTATTGCGGGTTGCCATCACTTCCAGGGAGCCCCAGGGTTTCTCCTGGGGTACCCGCACCCTTGATAACTTTGCAGGAGGATCACCGTGACCCACAGAAGCTCCTCTAGAGTAGTGAGAGTTAAAGTTGCACATAGCTTCTTCTCTTATCCCTTGGCCTAGGGCAGCGGATCGGATGTGCGTTAGAACGGGACTCACAAATCTGCTTCGGGGTTTCCCTCACGCCTTCACTTCGCGGTGCCCTAACTGATTCACAAAAGGAGAACATTGCAGTCTCTCCCTGTTCACCATGACCCCCACCACACTAAACGGGTACCGGTCCCTACCGGTTAGAGGTCCCTACCCACTATAGTCATCAAGGCATCGCGTTGTGGGGCCTAAGAAGGACATTCAAGCGATCTTTTTATGGGGACAGCATATAGGGTAAAATATTTTGAACCCATACCTAAAGAAATTAATCAAAATACCTCAACAGTTTAGACTCAGGATTTTTTTATAACGTAAACACATACTACAACAAAAATACTGCTAAAGGTTAAGGAACTTTGCGGCCAATGCCTATGTTTCGATTTCGGAATGAGGAGTATGCGGCGGTTTCCCTTTGGTAGATTCATGTGTGCGAGCCCCGTTCTTGCCAAATGGCATTTTATTTTACAACGATAATTTTGTTAAAAAAAAACACTTATTAATTTTTGGGATATTTTTTTTATTGTATAGGATTATAGAATAATTAAAAGTGTGGTTAAAAAAAATAAACTACAACAATAATTTAAGCCGATATTGCATACAAAATTAGAGCAATTGCAACGTAAGACTCCGTGGCGCAACGGTAGCGCGTCTGACTCCAGATCAGAAGGTTGCGTGTTCAAATCACGTCGGGGTCAATAATATAAATATTAGTTTTGAGCTTTTTTGTGTTTATTATTATTGTTTGTTTTGTAATATAATTTTAAGTAGAAAAAAATATATAAAAAATGTTTTAGCATACCTATTACAATCAAATCTTTATTAAAAGAAAATTTAATTTTGTGAATATTTTTAAAAACTAAATTAAGAAAAGTGATAAAGTATAATGTCATTTTAAAGTAATTTTTTAGGCAAATGCTTTGCAATGTTAGCTTAGTTACTTTTTCTATATATACTACAACATTTTAAATAGAAATCCGCTTTTATTTGATTACTCCTATACATCGATAGCGACATGTTAATTTTCTATTATATCTATTCTATGTTTTTCTATTATATTTTGCTGTAATGTCATTTTATATTATATTTTATATTAATATTTAAATTTTATAAATATTACAAGGGAGAGAGTTAACTGTAATAACTGTGGTTTCAATCTGCTCTCGAGATTATGATTACATTTCAATTATTTTCAATATACTGCTCTGGTAAGATAAAGAGATAAAGAAGCTCGCTAAGTAAGAATTTAATTTTCGGAGATTTTTACAGTTTCAAAGATATTAAAACTTCAAGCATACTGAAGCTATAATAGAATATCCCAAATCAATCAATCATAAAAAAAATCCTACAAAAATCACTAATTCTCAATATTCATTATTAGTAAAGGCATATAAAAAAATCTCAAATATATTGTTTTATATTATATCTCGTACATATCATTTTATTAAAAAATAAAACAAATATTTTATACAACAAAAAAATATCAAAGTACCTTCAAAACGCAGCGGGACTAGAACCCGCAATCCAGGACGCGCGGGTTCGAGTCCCGCTGCGTTCAAATTTTTATACGTTTTCTAAATAAGTATTTTTCTTTCCTAAGTGTGGAATAACACTTTAAAAATGTTTAAAAATACCTTCAACATAATGAGATCCCTTCCACTGTTAGTGCTAGATCCGTTAATCAGAGCTCGTATGCGACTCGCGTCGTTGGTCATACGGAACTCTATATCACGAATATCGATAGCGTTGTCCTCTTTCTCATCTATTATCTCAAAAGTGTCCACTTTGAGACGTTTCTTGCGTTTGGATTCTTCAGCTGCTTTGTTTTTGTATTGCCTGAAGTTGTTATTAAAAGGGTATATTAATCAAAACATATTATCTTTTATAGGGGACCAAGAGGGAACCTAGTGTTAAGACACTCTGTGTCCCACTTTCCACCGAAATTCTGAGACATTGCATGTTAAGTGGCGGAACTCAGCGGAGCAGTTTGATTTAATATAGTAGTATTAGGAATACTAATAAGAAACCATTAATTCCCTCGAGTGGGAATCGAACCCACAACTGTGGTGTTTATAGTCACACGCTTGTGCCACCGGACTACGACGGCTTAATTATATTGTAACAATGCAAAAAAATCATACAATATAATATCTGTTCGCTATGGTTTTTTTTAAATATATATTGATGTAGCGACTATCGTGGCACTGCAGCACAGTATGCCGATACAACGGTTATGGGTTCGACTCCCACTCAAGGAAATGAATTACTATTAATAAAACGCTGTATATTTTATGTATATAATTTGTAATATTTAACGGTATATACCTTCTCATATCCTTTAATTGTTTCATTTGACCGTGTCTCATGGAGCGTTCTGCTGAAGACATGGTTTCCGGCTCCTGAGTTTCCATTAGATTGTTGTCCTGTAATAAAAATATAATGCTAAAATATAAAAAAAAATAACAATCAGTGTTCGACATAAGCAAGTATCCTTTACATCTTAACGCTTGTTTTTCTTTACTTGGTTGAGAAAACGTAGTGTTAAGAGACTTATTTCTCCTGTATAATGATGTTCCTAATACCTACCAATCTAATGACACAAAAAGACCACATGGGCCCAACGTGTGACTGTAAACGCGACGGTTGTGGTTTTAATTTGCACTTAGAATCAAAAATTAGTTAATAATTTAATTTCTTCGCTGCAGTAACAAGACGCGCTGAAGCGCGGCGTTGAATTTCACCACTGAATTTACAATGTCTTCAAAATTAGATGATGGTGGTGAACGGAGTGTCTTAAAACTAGGTTCCTTCTGCCTACCCTGCTACGATCTATAAAAACTCATAATATCAAAATCAATAATCACTTGAAGTCAGTCGTGGCGCTGGGGCACAAAGTGTGACTCTAAAACCGACTGGCTGTGGGTTCGATCCTTTCACTCGAGGAGATGAAATATTGACTTAAAATTTATATTTCCATTTCTTCGCTCTGGGACCAGACAAAGCGCGGCGTTGAGTTCTGCCAGCGACTCAACACGTAATGCCTCCAGAATTCGGCGAAAAGTGGGGAACGGAGTGTCTTTACACTAGGTTCCCTCTGTCTACCCTGCTGTGTGCGGGATACAGCGTGAAGCTGATTTTATACTCACTTGTAACAAATTCTTCAACTGAGCAGCAAGTTTAGTCAGTTCATACAAACGCTGCTCCTCAACTCCTCGTCGCTTGCACCACGCTCGACCACCACCTTTGGATTTCTCTTTTAACCAAGCGCAATACAGTGATAGTAAAGTAATAGGATCGCCGTGGTCCGATTCATCTGGTTTACGTGAGGTCTAGAAAGAATTTGATTTTTTTTTAATTTATTAAGAAAAAAGAAAGCAAAACTATAAGTAACAGAAGAACTTTTAAAATTAAATAGTAAATGATATTATATTATCTATCATTATCTTAGTTTTGATAATAAAATATTTATATGAAAGTGAACTTATATCTAAAACTAACCTACAGATAATTAAAATTATTATTACATTTTTCCATATTAAAATTAGTCCCAAAATAAAAACTCTTTCCATGCTTACTTACTTAACGTTAAGATTTAATTATAAAAGATGTTAAAAAAGATGCAAAAGCCAACGACACGCGGTGTTCCCAGGCGGTCACCCATCCAAGTACTGACCGCGCCCGACGTTGCTTAACTTCGGTGATCGGACGAGAACCGGTGTGTTCAACGTGGTATGGACGTTGGCGATACAAAATCATAATAATATAAAGTATTTCAACTAACATTTAAATTAAAAATTATTTTTATAAATGAAACGAAATGTAATTTTATAAAAAAAAATTAAATATATGAAATATAAGTATTTATACTTTGCAATAAACAACAAATGAACATAAAAAAATAAATTAAAGAATTTTAAAAAATATTAACTTTAATCTAATATTTAAACTGGTACAAAATACTATTGCCGCAAAAGAATATTTATATCTATAAAATGAAATAACATAGCACTCGTTTCTTTCATTCAAGATTATAAAATAAATAAAATGTGCATATAAAAATAACTAATAAAATAAATTTGCTAATATCATGAATATAATAGATGAAAAATATTATTTTTAAAACTATTAAGAAAAACAATGGCAGAAGAAAAATCTATATTTTTACATTAAAAGATATTTATTTTATTATTAAATTAACCAGTTATATATAATTTAAACACATATTATTATATATTAATAATATAAAATGCAAAGTACTACGAAAAATTTTAAAATAATAATTTAATATTATAAGATAAACAAAGATTGTAAAAGAAAAAAAATATATTTAGCACCAAATTTTAGGAATATTAATACAATTTGTTGATACTATATCTAAATTAGAGCAATAGCAACGTAAGACTCCGTGGCGCAACGGTAGCGCGTCTGACTCCAGATCAGAAGGTTGCGTGTTCAAATCACGTCGGGGTCAAGAATATGGAGAACAATTTCTTTTTGCATTTTTATTATTATTAATATTTATATTAAAAATATGTTTTATAATGACTATGTTATTATCAATTAAATATTAAACTTATATTGTTATCTGTATTTTGTATTTCTTTTGTTTTTCTGTGTGCAATAAAGTATATTCAATTCCATTAACATATGTATAAATGTTAGCAAGAGTTACTATTTTTAAAGTGTTTTTTTTTTCACTTTGAATAATTAAAAATTTTTGCAGAGCTCCAAAAATCCAATAACAATATTGTTGTTTATAAATTTTAAATAGAATAATATGCGTAGCGCAGTTGCAGAAAGTGTAATTATAAACGCGATCGGTTGTGGGATCGATTCCCGCTGGAGGAAATGAAAAACCCTGCTGTGCGTGTGAGATACAGTGTGAAGCTGATGTAGCATTTTGATTTTATTTATAATTTTAATTTCTATAATGTATGAAATTTAAATACCACGGTATTAAATATAAACGGTATTTTTACTTACATGATTGTAACTATAAAAAAAACTATATTTACTTAACACTCTTTCTAGGCATAGAACAGAATAAATTATTAAAATTTGTAATTTTTTTATGCATATTATTCATATTTAGTAAGGTAATGAAAGCAAAATATAAAAAAAAAATAACTTACTTAATATATTTTAAGTCTTAGAACGTATTTAAGAAACATGCTATACTCATTTCACACTCGAGGTCCAGCTCCTAGTACGACTCCAATAGTAAATATGGACCGAATGTCAAATACCGCTGCATGGGCAAGCACGGATTCCATTTTATATGGTGGTGGGCTCACCACCACTACCACCACCCGCACACCTAAGTATCTTTAGAAAATACTTATAAATAAATCTCATACTCACTTCACATTCGAGGTCCCGATGGGCTCTAGTAGTAAATATCGACCGGATGCCAAGCGCTGCAGTGAGGGCGAGAGCGGAATCCAGTTTATGTGGTGGTAGGCTCGCACTGCCTACCACTAAGGCTTTTGCCAAAGACACTTCGACTGGTAGGTTTGACAACGCCTTACCTAACGGTGTTAGTTTTTCGTTTGATGTTAATGCACCCTGGAAATTAAAAATATAAAGATTAAATACAATTATGATGTATAGAAATATTTATTAATTTATGTAGAATTGTAGAATTACAATATTTAAAAAAAAAAAACGTATTGATCAAGTTAATTCTACTTATTTGTGGAGCATTTCACGTAAAGTGAAGGGAAAAAAGCTACTAAGTTAGTAACGCCATAAATATTGATAGACAATAATATTTTCGTCTTTTTTATTAGCTAAACGTTGTATCCCGGTAAAAGCAGGGTAGGCAGAGGAGAGAATCTTATGCCAAGATTTCCCTGAGTGAGAATCGAACACACAACCATCACGTTCACAGTCTGAATTTGTTAGTGTTTTGGTCTATACAATAATTCAAATATTTTTTATTAATACGACAAATACTACAAAAATCTTTGAATGTAATAGTTATTAGATAAGATAATCATTTTAATCATACTTATTACATACATGTAATTCAAAGATTTTATATTTTATTTAAAATCTGATAGCTCTGTGGCCATATGGTTCGCTCTTTATTTCCCATATCATTACATTTTTAAAATTTTAAAGAGGTTACTTGCCGTAATGGCGGATTTCGATTCGATTCCCGCTCGAAGGAATGAGTATGTTTTATTCCCTCCCTTTGCCTGATACAGCGTCAAATTAAAAATATATAATTATATTTGATATCTAATGAAAACTTACATGTTGCTTCAATTCAAGCAAAGCATCCTCTATAGCGTTATCAGGGGGTTTATCTATAAAGGGGAATACCCTCACATCGTTCACACCCAAGGAACTCATCAAAAGTAGCAAAGAAGCTAAAGGCACTCTAGATACTTCTGGTGTACTGAAAGAATCCATATCTGCATATTGTTGATCCGAGTAAATACGGTAACATACACCGGGACCTGGATGCAAATAAAAAAAATGATGTGAAAAAAAATATAAAATGACTGTTAAATGAATGAAGAATGTATCCGTTTTCAATAAGACATTTAGACCGTTTTCCACTTACTACCGAATTCTCGTGACGTCTAATGAGTAGCGGAACTCAATTAGAACTAACTAAAAAAAGATTAGGTTTATATTTCCATTTCTTCGCTCTGATATCCAGGTTAAGCGCGGCGTTGAGTTCTGCCACTGAACACGCAATGCCTCTAGAAAGTGGGGGACGGAGTGTCTTAACACTAGGTTCCCTCTGCATACCCTGCTGTGTGCGGGATACAGCGTGAAGCTGAAAAAATCGTATATACAAAAATTCGACAAGTGAATTTAGAAAACTAATATAAATACATATTTAAATATACAACGTTAACGCGATTTACAATTGTTTATAATGAACTAGCATTAGGAAAACTTTGTGTATTTGTAATTTAAATACTAAACCAGTATTTCAACATCAAAATTTAAATACTACACCAGTTCTCCCGGCTCTCCCCTTCCTTTGGTCAGCGCTCGCTTTTGATATCCAAAATTCCTTAAGCCTTTGCATTTTTGTTGACGAATCGTAGCTCATTTCTTTTACCTATAAGCAATATTGATTAAATATTATTAAAAAAAATAAAGAAGCGAGATTTCGACCCGCGCCTCTTTTTATACGTTTGCAATAAGATTTACTTAGGAAAGAAAAATATTAAATTTTAACCTTTTTTGAAAAGAAATATTTTTCTGTCCTAAGAGTGAAAATGTACTTTAATGAAAATTTGTAAAAAAGTCTCTACAGATATTGTAGAAACATAAATAAGTTGTAAGTTGCAAGTTCTACTACACCGGGTTTCACTATGTTAAATTTTTGGTTTAAAAAAACGTATTTTTATTTCTCAAGAGCCCTGGGGAAGTAGTAGTATAACTTATTTGAATATAATACTTTAATTTTCTTGTATTGTAAATAAAGTCAAATAATATATTTATATTTTATGCTAAAATATTAAGCAGAAGAATGAACGAGATCTGAAAGGCTGTTCTGGGAGTCCCAAGGAAGCTTTAGACTTGGAACAGGATGTATGGATCAGATCTTTTACCTCTGCAGCATTACGAAAAATTTTTGGCTGTTAACCAAAAAGTTTTCTGTGCTTTTGTGGACTTGGAAAAGACGTTTGACAGAGATGTAAGAGCGAAATTATGGGAGATACTACCCCGGCACAATGTGAGCGGACCCCTGCTGCAGACTGGAAAGTCTCTTTACAGATATCACTCTACTGACTGACTGACCATCTAAATAACTAAGTAATATTTATATTTTGTATACTTTTCCCGAATCCACAACGAATCTAATGCCATCTATCGTCACTGAAGTTTCAGCGATGTTAGTAGACACTATACATTTTCTGACGCCCTCTGGTGGATAGTCAAAAACCTGTAAAAAAATTACAGTTATTATTAAAATTACCCAGTGAACCAACTCTTGATGTTAGACCTCTGCGGAGAGTAATTTTCGGAGGTAAACAGAATGTTCGCAAGCAGTGTTCACATCACTTAACTCACAGATTCTTAGGAGTAGAGAGGGTTTTACACTAAAATCTCTATGCCTATCTCGCATGGAAATGTCTTAATGGGAACAGAGGGTCTCTCACTAGGTAACCAGGTTCCCTCTGCCTATCCTTCTAGGAACCAAAATATTCATACCACTACTGTAATACATACCTTATCTTGTTCTATAAGAGACAAGCCACTGTGCAATGGTAAAACTATCCAATTTTTTGTTTTCTCGGCATATTGTTGGGCTGCATCACATATTGCCGTTATTTCTTGAACACCCGACATAAATATTAATAAATCGCCTCTTTCGTCACCTGGAATTTTAATATATTGTTTTAATTAATTATTGTTTAATTAATTATAATGTTGTTTAGTTCGATATGATATTATTCATCTATAGATAATTAAATTTGGTGTTGTATGGCGCAGTCTCTCATTGTGAACGTGACAGTTGTGGGTTCGATTTCCAAGCGGGGCCAATGAATTGTTATAATTTTTAACTCTGGTAACAGGACCAGTGTGTCGTTAAGTTCCGCCACCCGCAATGTTTCAATAATATAGCTGGAAATGGGGACCGGTGGGGAGGGGAACGGTGTTATAACATTAGATTCTGTGTGCGTAGCCCACTATTCAGACAAAAAAGATTAAGAAAAGAAAAAAAAAGGTACTAAATAATAATAGAAATCTGAATAAAAAAACTTAATTTTGCTATAACATTAGAGTGCATACAATAGCAAATATTTCATATCAATGACTTAATAATATTTTACTTACTAGGATATTTACTATCAATCAACTGCATTATTTGAACATAAGGTTGAGGATCAAGTCGATCATCTCTCGATGGTTTATCTTCTATCAATATGGGCTTGTAGTTCAATTCAATGGGATGTAACCGTCCGGGAACCTAAGTAGAAGAAACACATATACATAAGTTTTTCAATTAAAAATCATTTTAGAAGTTTTTACATTATAAAAAATTATAATTATTGAGGCAATAATGGCGCAATGTGCCATCAGACTGTAAATGGTATGGTTGTAGGTTTCGTTCCCGACTCGGAGGAATGCTTATATTTCGTTTTTTTAATTTCCAGTCAGGTAAACAAAGCGAGGCACACACAATGTCTTCAAAATTGGGCGGGAAACTTGAAGCTGCAAAAAATTTAAATTATTATAATTGTTTTAGTAAAACTAATGCTCGACTTGGCGGGGGCACTGCCGTGCCCCCAGATTACATAAGTTTTCAGTATGAAATAAAAGTCTACATACTTTTCTTTCTAAAACATAATATTTAAAATATATATGCATAGTCTTTGTACTCTTAATAAAAATAACCGATTTAACATTAGTTCACAAAAGAAGAGAATATTTTTCTAACATAATAAAATAAATAAAAAACAAATCAGCTTAACGATGCATCCCGCAAACAGCAGGGTAGGCAGAGGGAACCTAGTGTTAAGACATTCCGTTCCCTACTTTCTGCCGAATTCTGGAGGCATTGCGTGTTGAGTGGCAGAACTCAACGCCGCGCTTTTGCCTCGAGACCAGAGCGAAGAAATGGAAATCTAAATTTAAGTAAATATTTCATCTCCTCGAGTGGGGATCGAACCTACAACAAGTCGATTTTACAGTTACACTTTGTGCGCCTGCGCTATGACTGGCCTCAATGTAATTATTATAAATATTATTTTTCATCTACATACCTGTATAACAACAGCTTCTTCTGTGCAAAAGTAATCTTCAAATAGCTTTATATTAATGGTTGCAGACATAAGCACTAGTTTAATATCATTTCTAGTATGTATTAGACATTTTAGGATGCCAAGCAAAAAGTCACCCATGAGGTGCCTTTCGTGTATCTCATCAAGTATTATTACATCATAGTTCGGCAGATTTTCTGATGACATCTAAAATTATTAACAATATATAATACGATATAGACAACATCATGGCTTAGTGGTATAGCATCTGACTGTTAACAAGATAGTGTGTGTTTAATTTCCACTGAGTTATTTCCTTGCTATGGTGAGTAGTTCAGTCACTCACAAAATGTCTCATAATTTGGACAGAAAGTGATTGTAATACATATAATAATAAAAGTTAAAATAGATGATATTGTGTTTCATTTATTTTTTGATCATTTATTCATACCTTATTTAATAATATTGTAATAATAACTGAATATACATATATTATTTTTTATTTCAAAATTATTTTTTTATTTCGACATAGTTCTGATAATTTAAATATATACTAATCTCAATATGGTGTTTTAATAAGTATATTTTTTTTGTATATACATATTTTTTTACAGCATCACACTATATTCTGCATACTAAATAAGTGTAAGCAGAGAGAACTTAATGTCAGGACAATTTATTATCTGCTTTCTGAAAAATTTCCACACACTATGTCAACCTGTGAAACTCAACCCTGTTCTTTATCTTATTAAACTCAAATAAAATATTTTGTCACAGTAGCCATTTCTTTTTGTATTTATATTTTTTTCCTAAAGAAATCCTAAAGACTAATCTGGGCAGCAACAAACAACACAGAGACTACATAAAAAAACACAAATCAAATATTTAAATACCAAAAAAATCATAATCACCTGTCTTAATAATAAACCCTCTGTTATAAAGCATATCTTAGTATCTGCCGTCTTGCTCTTTTCAAATCTTATTTGATATCCAACCTTTGTATCAAACTGTGTTAGCATTTCAAATGCAACACGCTTCGATAAAGAAATACAAGCTATTCTTCTGGGTTGAGTGCAAGCTAAAAATGACGTAAAAATTATATTAAAAATAAGTTTTTTTATAAGTTTCACCTTATCAGTCAGACGCCGTGCTACTGCGCCATAAAAGTATTATTGCTAATAAGTCACAAAAAAAACCAATAGGATGACTGATCAAGATCTTTTATTTTTAAATAAAAAAAAATATGGTTAATAAAAAAAATTTTGAGGCAGTTGTGGCGTGGTTGTCACGTAACAGTCAACACAAGTGTGTGACAGTTTTGGGTTTGATTCACTTGAGGAAACTAATTATTTAATATTTTAATTTCCTCGCTCTGGTAAGGTAAAGCGCAGCGTTGAGGTATGCCACTCAATACACACTGCCTTTAGAATTTCGCTTACAGTAGAGGGGGGCTTAGGTAGTTTTTTGATGAGAACCAAGTGACCACTTCTTTCTCAAGTTCCTTCTGCTTGCTTTCTTTCTATATGCGGAATACAGTATAAAACTAAAAAAAACAACACATACTTATGAAGTCACACTTACAAGAATTATTATTAAAATATTTAAAAAACTTGCTACTGTATTTAAACAAGAATGATGTCTTAAAATAAATTATTTCCGAATTATAATAATTAGGCCATTACCTATGTTCTGAAATCCAGCTGTGTGTAAATACTGAGGTACTTGTGTTGATTTACCACATCCTGTGTCGCCAGCCACAATAACAACTTTTTCATTTTGTACAGCTGATACTATTTCATTTCTATAAAATAAAAAATATAATAACAAATATTTGATTACTATTTGGTATTTGGCCTAATACTGCCTACTGGAGAGTATTAACATATTATTCCCAACATCAAATGCCCAGGCAATGCTCTGAGCTCCTCACTCTGTAATGTGATTAACCTGGCACCTGCACAGTGAATTTGTGGAGTGGTGAATAGTTACTTCTTATATATTTTATTCTAGTGCCATAATTCATGAAAAAAGCAATTACTGACTTCTTTTATAATAATATGTTTACTTCACTTACAACTCTTACAAAATTCATCTTAAAAAAATTATAATACTAGTGGCCTTGTATCACAAGTTTTGTCACCATACACTGGTCAAATTCTTTTGTCTAATATTAAGCTATATAATCAGGGACCCAGCCAAATATTTCCATATTATTAACTAAAATACTTATAATAATGTAAAAACATGATTAATAATAATATCTTTAAATTACAATAAAGATTGATATATTACAATTAAAAAATAATTAATTTTAAGTTAAATTAAACTAAAAACAAACCTATATTTAGCAACAGGAAGATCATTTTGAGCTTTCCTTAGTTTTCTTAGTTTCTCAAATTTCTCCTTATTCTTAAAATCTAAATATATAGAAACTATATTTAAAAATACATCAAACATTTTTTTGTCGAATTTCTTCTTTTCTTTCTCATCATAAACTGTATCAATAAATTTCATTTTACTTTTAAAATTTATGCAATAATGCTTAGAAAATACTTTTGGAATTTCTTTTTCTGTAACTGCACCATCTTTGGTTTCTATATCTATAATAGTTTTACCAGCTTTTTTTAAAGTGTCCTCGTATTTCTTTACAAATATCCAAAAGTCATCAAGACTGTTTATTATAGTATTTGAGTCATTACTGTATGTTATCATTTTATTTAAATCTTTCTTATAGTCTAAAAAACTAAATTCACTATTAGATGTTGTTGACGATGGACTATGTTTTCTAATTTTATGCCTTTCTGTCAAACTTCTTTCATCAGAACAAGACCTTTTTCTCCTCGAAGATTCATAATAATCTCGAGATTTTCTGCTCATATTTTTAACACTTTTGTTACAAACTCCAATTTAAAAGCGATAATAATATAAATATTTATAAAAATATTGAAAAAAAAACGACACTCACTCAGCCTAAGCTTACATATTTATAAATAAAAAAAATATATTATATATTTTTTTGAAGTTAAATATAAATAATATTGTGAATTATGTTTCACTTTCAAGCGTGGCCTTCAAAACATAAATAAACATTAATTGACATATGACATCTGTGATTTGACTGAAGTATAAGTTCAGGGCTGTAAGCTTATTAAAACAAAAACTTTAATAAAATAAATTATTAAAGTAGATATGGTATATGCCGTTATTTTTATATCATTATCTTATTTATGTAGCTAACAAAATGTAAAATAAGCTACAGGACATTAATTATTTCTTTTTTGTTTCTTAAGAAATAATCTTGCAAAAAATATACATGTCAGTCATATTTATTTTATAGAAATAAAATAGTCGATAGGCTAATGTATGTAAAAAGCGATAATCAAAAAGAGCCGAGTTTCAAATAATTTAAAATATTACGAAAATGTAAGAAAAAACCATAAATATTTTATGGTTTTTTATTAAATATCAAAATAGTCCACTAATTATAACACTAAACGAAATATTATTTTTATCTATATGTAAATAGATATTTTTATATGTCTATATGAGCACATGTCCATAAAGTGAGAAAGACGATGTTATTTATATGAACGCCCTCTATCGTCGATATTTCGTATTTGTAGTTGTCCGCCATTGCGTTCCGCCATTTTGCTTGGTCGGGAGTGAACGTAAATGTATTTCTATGTATTCTAATGTGGCAAATAGT
>JAATLQ010035696.1:0-31310 GCA_013421005.1 Heliconius erato x Heliconius himera
CATTGTGTACGGCCAAACGCGCAGCTGTGCTGACGTTTCGCCGTCTCATCAATGCAGCTAAGGCTCCGTTAACCTTGTTACCGGCAGCAATACGCCTTTCCACATCCATCTCGTATCTTCCATCTCTACTGAACATACTTCCCAAGTATACCACTTCATTCACTTGTTCTAATATCTTACTATTTACACTGATCTTGCATTCCGTCCTTTCTTCATCTCTTTCAAAAATCAGAACCTTTAATTATTCTAAATAATATATTATATTAATTTATAATATAATTTTTCTTTAATTATTAAATGCAGATCTTGAAAGATGAATCATGAGTTAGAAACATAAACTCAATATAGAACACAAGCTCTTTAAAGTTTCTATTCTTTTAGCACTTCACTAACATATAGGTAAAACAATAAAATACAATACAATATAATAAGTACAACGTATTATCAAAACTAGCGTTAAAAGGGCGTTATTAATTTGCGTGAACATTCGCATTTACCTTTGACATCGCCCGTTGCACATTTACAGAGACGTCCATTTCACACGCGATCAATACCAATATATTTGACAATACAAAAATATTGCTCAAAATACAGCAAACAATGGATTTAATTCGCCATATGTGACTTGGGGTACAGTTTTTCCGATACCGGCGTGAGTGAGCATCAATGTGTTCAGTGGAAAAACAATGAGGTCGTTCCCACAGCCGCGCCCCGGGCCGCCCTAATAAAGACTCTAAAGCTCCATTAAAATCGTGTTAGCCAATGTTCCTGGGTTTAACGCTGCGGTGTTTCCACGACTTTATGTTGGAAGATATTTCTTTTGTTTTGTAATGTTAGTTGTTTTGAAATTATTCATTTTTGTCTATACCTAATGTTCTTTTCATATTTTTTGCATAAATATTATATATATTGTTGGCGTATATTTATGTGTGCATTTTGTTATGAATAGTTTTAATTATATATTTTTTCTCTTTACCTATATATCATTGTTACAATATTGGGCAATTATTATGTTAATATTAGAATTAATTATTATGTTTCCGTAAAAATTTAAAAGAAACCATTGAAAGAAAATATTCGTAAAAATCCTGACTATTTTTATACATAATTTTCTAAACTGCATTCACCACCAAGTAAAGCCGAGCTGACTGTTGTCTTAAAATACGACCGCAATTTCGCTATAAATTGCCTTCTTTTCCTTTTTTAGTCTGTTTCGTTATAAAAAAATGAGGACAATTTCATAATTAATCAAAACACATGGTTACACGAGTCTGCTCTGAGAATGCTCTATTTTTTTACTAATTGTTTCGGAAGGAGGCCGGCGGTCGTGCCTCAAGGCGATGCGGAATAAAACGCCGAGTTTAGGTCTTGTTTAGATTTAGGATCAACCTTTGATGCCTCGGGCGCGATGTGTAATTTAGTAGCGAGTAAATATTGATACTGTAGTATAAAAATATTGTATATATTAGCTAAGGTTATCGTGGCGTAATTGAGTAGAGTGTAAGGATAAGAGTATTGGTTGTGAGTTCGATGTCTTTCTGGGGATATTTTTAAATTATTTTCGATTTTTCATTTGATAAGATAAACTGCGGACTTGGAGTTAGGATAATAGAGTACAAAGTGTTTTATTACTATTCTAAGCTTACTTTGCTAATCCTTTATATGTATATAGGAGACACATGAAACTTAATTAAGCTAAATCTAAAGGTATTCCCGTTCATAGCAGTATATGCAAGGAGACTCTAGTGCTATCTGCTAAAACGAAGTGTTTTAGCTTCCCTACTTTTCGTCCAATTTTAGTTACATTGTGTATCGAGACCAACACTTCAATAATAATTCACTTAGGTTGATAACAAATTACAAATAATGTGTATCACCAGCTCTCTCTCTCACTTTCTCTCTATCTTTAAATTCTAAATATAAGTACCTGCCTATAAATAGAAATTCACCGATAATTAATAAACATATTTAAGCATAATCGATCCCACGACCAAGTTTAAAATAACTATGCTACAGTCAATGCATTGCGGTAACCATGACAACGGTGTACCAGTTTCAAGAGAGACATCCCACTTTACAAAGTTAAACATTATCATCGCAATCAACTACTTGAAATTTAATGCTTATTAACGATATAACCGAGGATTTTGAACTAAGGATGTTAGGGTAGATACTGTGAGGGCTATTGTGTAAATAAATAGGTGTTTTAAGAGCATTTTAACCGACTTCTAACAAAAGGAAGTTATCAGTTTAACTTGATTATTGGCCACAAATTTCTCGGAAACTAAGTAACATCATTTTTGACTTTAAAAAGTTGAAAATCTACTGCAATATAAGGAAAGGTACAGGTTTCATAAAATTCAAGACGGGTAAAAAAAAATATTATTTATTTTTAAAAAATAATTATTATTGAGGCCGGTCGTAGCGCAGCGGCACAAGGTGTGATTGCAAAACCGACTGGTTGTGGGTTCGATCCCCACTCAAGGGATGAAATATTTACTTAAATTTATATTTCCATTTCTTCGCTCTGGTGTCGAGGTTAAGCGCGCCGTTGAGTTCTGCCACTCAACACGCAATGCCTCCAGAATTCGGCAGAAAGTGGGGAACGAGGTGTCTTAACACTAGGTTCCCTCTGCCTACCCTGCTGTGTGCGGGATACAGCGTGAAGCTAATTTAATTTATTTAATTATTATTTAGTTATTATATTTTTTTCCGTTTTACGATTACCTCCGCGTACTAATTAAGTGTAACTTCTTATGGTTATGACTTATGAATAATATTAATATTGGCATTTTAGTTAATGTTGTAGTATAAGAAAAGTTTAACGTTGTATACAATATACAGCAGATTAGGATTAGAGGGAGCCTAGTGTTAGAACATTATGTTTCATACGCATCTAACAATTTTCAAGACATTGCGTGTTGACTAGCGGAACACAACTCTGCGATTTGGCTTTGTCTGGTAAACAAAGGAATATAATTCACTCCACCGAGTGGGAATCTAACCCACAACTATCGAATATTTTTATAATTATAATTAAATTTCTTAACGACCATTAACTATAAACGCAGTATTATTTTGCGTAACTTCCTACCAATAATCGTTGCGGAACAATACTCAACAATCACAATTGAACTTAACAAAAATAGTTTTCTCACATCGATTGCGAATTCCCACAATTATAAGAAATCAAGTCACATGTGGACGAGTGGCGATTTGCTTTACAATGGGTGGTAAGAGTAGGTTCAATATGAAGATTAAAGGTATTTGTTAAACATATGATATTGTGCGTGTGCGTCTGCGCCACTGACTCCGCGCTAATTGGTCGGTCGATTGTAAAAGCGGGGTGAGTTGTGAGAATATTGAAAATCAAATATTGTTTTTAATTTGGAAAAGGACATTTTGATCTGTGGCTAGATCATTATTTTTATTTTGTGGTGTTTTAAAATAACTAATTAATTTTATTGGTATAAAAATTAAGGATAAAATTAATTATATAAATGTAAATTAAAGATATATACTAGTAAAAATGAAAATAATTTAAGTGTAGAGAAATATTCTAGGTATTTCTTTTTATAAAGTGAATTAAATTCACAACCGTCGCGTTGATTGACAGATGTTGTTCCACTGCACCAAGAGGGCCTTTCGATTCATGTACAATTTCGCGTCAATATTTAACTGGATTTTAATAAAATTTAAATAATTTTGATATAAACGAATATTTTATTCAACCTGGATAAGCATTTTGAGTACAAATTCTAAATATTCATAAGATGAATATGCAAGGGCACTTTCAATATCTACATAATGAGCAAAGTTTCCCAACCTAACTAGTAAATATTACTAGAATTAAGTCATGAAAAATAGCCGTTTCGCCATTTTATATAAAAATTAGAGGCCACTCGAACGAATATTTCTCCCTGTCGTTTCTGTAGGCCTTAAACAGATAATATTTATTTACAGACGTCCTTTATATTTTTTAAATAAAGTGTTATAAAAAAACATAATTGCAAGTTATAAAATACACTATTATTATTTTGTAGATAAATAGAATCTCGAGGCCGTCGCCGCGTGCCGCCACGCGACCTTAAAACTAGATGCCTTACACAGGCTGTTTAATATTTCAGAAAAAGGTGGTATATTAATTATAAAAAGGGAAAAGTTTTTTTGGAGAAACCACATTAAAACTTTCATGAATTAATTACAGAAATGATCAAATAAACAAGTTGTACGTGATTATTATAAAAAAAAATGTTAAAAAATGCAATTTCTCTAATAAAATAAATAATATAGAGTTAAAAATTTTGCTGTTGACCATTACCCTGTATAATCTGTGTACAAAATGTTGCCAGTTCTAATAATCGCGATGGGGTTGTCAGTGGAATAATTGTGAAAATAATTGGCGCCCCGCGGACAGGCGCGCTAATGTTTTGATAATGATGAGAGCACAGCAGAGGATTACAGCTTTGTTTTCACATTTGTATATTTTTTTAAGGGGTGAGCATGTTTTATAAATATACACATTTTATTAACAACACCTAGTTGATCTCGAATGCAGAGCTTTGTTTGTCATTATTGTTTTTTTTAATGTATATTTGTTGTCCTATTCTTTGAGTCCTTTCCAGTATTTCGTAATTTAGGCAGAGAAATTTAGTGACATATTATTTCGTTCAATATTTCCATGAAATTGTTAGTATATTTTAAAAGTATATAAAATATACTTTTTTATACATAGAATTATTATCGAAAATAGCCAAGGATTAGGAAAACCTTACATTGGAAATCATGTTATATTTGTTGCAATAAAAATACATAATTTTAAAGTTTTATTTAAAGGAGCAGAAGTTATGCTTTTATAATTTGTTTGTAAAAATATATTAACTTTTTTGAAGCATTAAACCAGGACTGTTTAAAATAAAATTTACAATCAATCAAGAGTTGGTGGTAAAAGATCAGTAGAGTAGACTCTTGATGAGACGAAAGAGGTATGCTAAGACCGTAGCGCTTGGTCCTCTAAGGATAGAACGTGGAACTAAAAAAAATCCTCAATTCAGTTAAGATATGTCAGATTCGTATGATAGACTGCCACTGTTAAATACTCAACTATTAAATCACTTTTATTATATTTTATTATTATTCCGACATTATCAGTTTTTTTACGACAATCTGCTTTTTTCTAAACTAATGAAATATTTTGTATCCGAATCCACAATTATCCTACAACTATCATATTTATATTTTTTTACTTCGGCATGATGATGTCGCGTATATTAATAATATTAAAATTATTAAAATCTTATATTTAATATTTACAAAAGTATGCTAATTGACTTCAATTACAAAAACAGCGGGTTTATTTCTTATTTCAATTCTTCATTTTGTATAACGCCTTTAATTTATATTTGATGTTGTGGAGTGCCTTCCGAGAAAACAAAATTGAAATGTCAGATTTTGTGACTTCAGAAAAAACGTGCAACAGACGCCAGCCACTTCATCCGTCAAAAGATTTACACTTAACCTACATATAGTAAACAATGAAATAAATTTGGTATCTATGTAACGAGACGCAAATAAAGGGTGCGGCATCTGCATGGTGGAGACGATCAATTATAGCCATTGTTGGGAACCGACAATACGGTCTTAACACGTCGTCGCGAGATATTCAAGACCCACGCTCGTATAACGATTGGGCTGAATGAATTTGGATCTTATCTTTGACAAATTAAAATACAAATTTGTCTATGTTCTATTTTGACAGGTGCGTTCGGAAACACGGTCAACCTCCCACTGCTTGTCAACAATGCGACAGTTGTCATAAAGGCCATCCACCATTCATCCTCACGTGTCCCATGTAAGGACTTAATTAAATCGTCTCAAAGAACGTAGGCAGATGATTTATTTAGTATTGAGATATAGGTCTCTTGAGATCTATACGGTGTATGGCGAAGGGGGGATGCAGCGTGGGAATTAGTTAAATGGAAAATAACAGTAATAAGTAAAATTATAAAAAAAAATAGATATGTAAAATATATATATGTACATTTTTTTTACATATGAATAAGTGGAAAACAATATAAAACTGTGTTTTTTTCAATATGGAGTTTTTATATTTATTTTTTTAAGAAAATTTGTATATCTGTGTAAAAGTAAATAGGTAACTTAGCAATTGAAGCTGCAGTATGCGCATACACCTCCGTCACCGAGTCACAATATTGTATTGATATTTAAATACAAAAACATAAACCAAATATAAACTCAAGGAACGAATATCCAAGTAAAGGGTCGAATTTGAGTATTCATACAGAGCACTTCTAATCCGCTTTGCCATTTCAAATGGTCCACATAACGCTTAATCCGCCACAGTCCGACCATCAATAGTACAAATGACAAAACTAAAAAAAACATTTATCGTTATTTCTCAATCCCGACCCCCCGCGGGCAAATCGGATCGAATCGCTGGCGGTGTGGTAAAAAAAAAAAGAAAAAAAAAATACAAAAATGACACGAGGCTATACATGTGCAAAGTATGAATATCACACAATATTCTTTTATATTATTGATGTAAATTTTCTATTAACACGCTTAGAAACATTTAGTGTTTCAAATAAATACATATTTTTTAAAGTTTCGTAACTCAACAAGCAAAGTTTCGAAAATTCCGGCGGAAAGTAGAGAGCGGTGGGTATTACCACTAGGTCTCTGCTAGCAGTGTAGCGGTGGATATTAACACTAGGTACCTTCAGGACATAGCGTAAAGTTAAAAGAACTGGTTAAGAGCGAGATGTAGAGCTAGGAGTCTGTACTAAGTTCAAGATTGTAAGTCAACGGAAAGTAAAATTTATAAAAGTTTGTTGAAAGGCATATGCATTAATTTTGTATGAAATTAACTACGTAAGTATTAAGTTTGTATTTTTTTGAAATATTATAAGCTTTTACTTCCTGATTTATTTCCTTTATTTACATTGTACATACTATGTGCCAAATTTCATAATCGTAAAATTGATGCATAAATGATCGTATAGTAGTAGTCGTTTTTGATTGCTTTAACTTAAAAGCTTATTTAATTTTTTTCTATGTTCAAGTATAATAAACCTGAACATTTGATACTAATTTCAGCTTAATGCCTCCAAGCGATCTTAAGATAAATGGTCTTGAAAGATGGACAACAAAGTGATACTATAGGGGTTAAATTTTTACTTTTGACTAATATCGTATAAGTAGTACCTACTTAAATACTACATAAAACATAATAATAAGAATAATTTTACTGATTGTTAATTTATTTTAACCTCACGCTGTATCATGTGTTCGTGTTATAAAAATATTTTTACTAAATAAAAATATATCTAAAACAAATTTTCATAACAGGTTTAAACATAAATACGGGTGCACATCATAAATAAGCCCATAACTAATGCCAACGAGCCACATGCCACCCTTTCATCACTCGATTTCTCCCAATTTAGAAAACAATTTAACCTATTCAACCCCCACAAATTGCCCTAACGAGATTTTTGGGAACATTTTTTAATACATCTGTGCTTTTGATGAAAATTCGCTTATATGAGCGTTAAACACTTTGTTAAATCGTCTATCTTTAATCGCGACGTTTGCGGGTTCGATCGATTACCACTCGTTGAATGGCTAATTTAATTTTTATTCCTTCGTTCTGATAACAAGACAAATTGCGGCGTTGAGTTACACCACTTAACACGCAATGCATGGCTCGAAAATCCGACGGTGCGTGGGGAAAGCAATATAACAAGATTCACAGAAACATAGCCTGGCATTGTCTCTAAATTGGAGGAAGAAAACCTACACAGTATTATATGTATATAACCAAAAGAAAAGAATGCCAGTCGTGGCGCAGGGGCATAAGGTTTGTCTGTAAGCCGATTGGTTGTGAGTTCGATCCCCACTTGAGGAAATGAAATATTTATTTACATTTATATTTTCATTTCTACGTCCTGCTGTTGAGGCATAAGTTCCGTCACTCTATACGCAAAGCCTCCAGAATTCTGCGGAAAGTGGGGAGCGGAGTGTCTTAACCCTAGGTTCCCTATGCCTACACTGCTGTGTGCGCGACCAAAAAAAAGAATTAAGTATTTCAGATAAACAGTAGATACATATAATAGTATATCTAATAAATGATTAATATTTTATTTAGGCGAATAATTACGCGGTGTCACACGACTCAACGTGCAATTTATCAAATTTGGGTAGAAATTGAAACCAACGCTAGGTTGGCAATGTGGACAAACTTACGATCCTTTTTTTCTATTGTATATAGAAAATAACGGAAAGAACAACTTACAAATATATATTTTTTTCTTTGAAATACCTATAAATTTTCAGTTAGAATTGTTTTCTTTTATTTCAACTGTATTTATGTATTTATTGAATTGTAACTCCTCTTTTGTTGCCAAATTTCATAACTATAGGTCTACGGAAAGTACCTACTCTTTTTTATATAAAATGCAGTAAAAACGATGTATAAATGTTCGTATCTTTTGATTGCTTTAACTTAAAATCTAGTTTTTTTCTACACTTCAAGGGACCATAGACTTGAATATTTGATATTAATTTTAGCTTGATACGTCTACGATCTCGACATAAATAGTCTTCACAGAGAGACAGACGAACAACAAAGTGATCCTATAAGGGTTCCGTTTATCTTTTGAGGTACGGAACCCTAAAAAAAGATTCATTAATTCCACTCATTTAATACATTAAGACGTACAATATAAAAGTATCTATATTATTATTTATTGTTAAACAACACGTGAGTATCAAAAGGCGGGTTCGTGATGCTCGCAAACGAATGCAATTAAAAACTGCGAGTTCCGTTACGTGTCTCAATGCTGCCGTTTGTTGTGGACTTCATCGGGTCGTATTTAAATTTTATTTTATGAATATATACTAGCTAAAGTACGCGGTGTTGCTCGTGTTATATTTATTTTTTAGTAGTAGTATGTAGTATTCAGTAGTATGTATCAGTAACACATCGTGTGGCTTAGTTACATAAATACATACAATGATTATGACATATAGAAATTTTCAGAATATTTTCCAAGAGTTGATGAAAGATAAGTATACATACTCGTATGTATGCCGATTTCTATATAGATAAGCAATTTGTGTAAGTATATGTATTTATTGTTTTGAGGCCAGACTTGGTGTTTGTGATTTCGATTCCCGAGGAAATGAAATATTTCTAATTTTCATTTCTTCGTTCTGGTACCCAGGCAAAAGCGCGGCGTTAAGTTCTGCCCATGAACACGTAATGCCTCCAGAATATGGTGAAAAGTGGGGAGCGGAGTACCATAGAGCACTAGGCTTTCTCTGTCTAGCCCGTGTACACATACATGCGGGATACAGCGTAAAACAGTAAAAAAAAAATATTTATTTTATATTTTTTAAACAAGGTGTGATAAGCAAAAGGTGTCATATACCACTTTAGTAACTCCAGTTACTTTTCAACGGAGAAATTGCATTAGTTGTTATTATTAAATGTAATTTACGACTTAAACCAAATGAATAAGTGCGTGCTCTACAAAAAGTTTCATCGCAAACAGCACGCTTTCTTCCAGCTGCTGTAATGAACAATACACGCCTAATGGTTTTCCTATATATCTTCTAGGAGCAAATGTCAGCGGGAATCTATTTGAAAGTATTACAATGCATGTACTGAGTAGAGTACAAAAATTATAGATTTCTATTTACAAAGTCATACAAAAATGTTAGTTGAAAAAAATTGTAAGAGTACACTTAGATAAATATCCTGTAATTATTAATAGAGGCCGTCATGGCATAGCAGTACAGCGTCTGTCTGTAAGCACGAAGGTTGTGAGTTCAATTCTCAATCGGAGGAATGTAATATTTTCATTTGATTGTGCTGGTAACAAGACGCTATTCAACATGCAATGTCTGGAAAATTGGGAACGGTGTTGTTTAACACTAGGTTCCTTCTTTTATCCGCAATATAGCGAGACAAAAAGGAAAAAATAATACTAATAATAAATAACAGTGACAAATGTTTAGAAATTTTGTCCGTAAAAATATGGAAAAATATACTTTATTTAATTTAATGTTAAGAAGAAATTATGCATATGAAAAAAATGTATAAATACACTCAAAGCATTACGTTTTTAGTCAGACGCTATGCTATTGCGCCTCGACAACCTCAATTTTTACCCGACTACCGCGAACCCAAAAGGAGGGTTATGATTTGACCATTATGCATGTATGTATTTATATTAATTTGGCCTCCCACAACCACCTACTATAATTTGACAATAAAATGGTTTTTCATACTTTTTAGGGCGCGATATGTCAGTAGCCGGGTTTTTGTTTTTGAACGTTTTTTCTTGTTGATTATATTATATATTATTGGCATAGTTATTTATATAGATGTTGTAATATTATTATATACAAGTACATATAAATAAATGATGTGTTCTAAAGTATCCAAGCACGTCCAGGTGCGCAACGGCAACCTCTTCAACAACTCAAGAGGTGCTACAATAAATTTAATATTTTTAAGCCCATTGACGACGCAGTGTTACCAATCGTATGAATGATTGTCGAGTGTTATAATGTTTTTTTATTATTTCATACGTTACGTATATAATATTATAAAGCTAAATATTATTTTTATTATTATGCCAAATGTCAAATGTTTATGTAAAAACATGTACATAATTTATAAGCTAATTTGGCGTCGACTTTTGATATATACTTTTTTATGATCATTATGGTACTTTTATATGGTTTCTATGGTAGTTTCAATGGCCACCATCCACCATTGAAACTATAATGACTATGCAAGCTTAGACATGATTGACTTAATGTAATGTTCCCTATAAGAATATCTTAATTTCATGATTTTAATTTCCCTGCCCTAGTAAGACGAAGTGCGTAATGATGCAAAAAAAAATTCCCTACTACCTCACTAAATAAAAAAACCAAACAAGCGCGATTAGGGCACGCCCACGAAGGGGTCTGTATAAAATTAGAGGTCTCGGGCTTTTTCTGAAATTCAACTCAATTGAAATTAGCTTTGTCAGAGCCCTTTTATCTGGTACCTCACTTAAACTAGCAGTTTATATTTTTTTAAGATTTAACCACAACTGTATAATTTTCTGATTTTTTCGTAAACTAGTACTACTTGTTTATGCTAGATGTCTATTAAATTTCATAATTAAACTGGACTTCCAGTTTACCTAGAATTATGAAATTTTATTATTTTATTTTTTAATAGAGAACTTACTCTATTAATTTTTTCCTTTATGGTGTGGAAATATGCGTTTTTGCGATATAAAGGGCCATATATATTTTTTAAGTAAATGTAGATTTACAATTTTTCACCAAATTAAGAGACCGTAGATTTGAGTATATGGTTTAAGTTTCGACGCGATATCTCCAAGCGTTCCTGAGATAAATGCTCTTGACAGACAGACAGACGGACGGACGAACGGTCAACAAAGTGATCTTATAAGGGTTCCTTTTATGCTTAAAAAATCCGGAACCCTAAAACAATATTTATTTTCTTCGCTTTACATTACCTGGGGAACATTATATGTACAAATACTAAACACTTCTAACCGCCAGCCCGAATTAAAGTATAAAAGTACCGTTTGTACATCAAGAGGTCATATTTATTAACTATACAATAGCTCTTGTGATTTCATTGTTTTTAAAAAACGTTGCTCAATTGAGCGTTGATGAGTTTCGCCATGCTTTTAAATATTTTCTATTGTTTGAATTTACTACAATGAAGTAATGTGGAACTAGCAATACATTTTAAATTTCTATTTAATCTAAAATGCTTTTATAGTTATTATTATTAATAAAAAATACAGGTTATATATTATTATTAAGATTTCTATTATAGGTGCAGTCTGTGTCTGTCTGTGTCTGTGAGTCTTTAATTCTCTTCTTTGTATTCTGTGGTTTTAGTTGAGTTTCGCCAGTCAATCAAGGCACGCGTTTCGAAAATTAGGCGGAAAGTGGGGAACGGGGAGTCTTAACACTGAGTTCCCTTCTGCCTATCCTATAAGATCGATAATGCAATACAAAAAAAAAAACTAATCTACTTAGTAGTCTCATAATACGTTAAAAAACGTAAAATTTTCCTGTTGTCTGAATGTGATTATTTGACATAACTAAGTATCTCATTCGTTTCAAAAAGCAGTATATACTTGGAGTGCTATAAAACGGGTCGACTAAGCAAACTGAGTAGCTGCCTCATCTTAAGTAGGCGTTCTTGCTAATGTTGTTGAAATATTGATTAATATTGTATCCATCTTGGCGCGAGGGGCGCGGAAGCGGAAGCCGGTGCTCGTCCATTGTCACTGGAGACCGAGTCGAGTCGAGAGCACTCGGAAAAATGATTTTTTGTATCCATTTTTTAAAGCTTTTCCCCATATTGTTTAGAGTTTCGAGTTAACCTATACAAAGGTTGTCGAGCTTTTGTAGGTGTGGACGCTTTTGTTTAGGTGTAGCACGTGGCATGGGGAATGTATGTATGTATGTAGGTACGTACGTAACAAAATAGTTACGTAACGGCAACGACACGTTGTGAATTAAAATTAAATTAAATCAGCTTCACGCTGTATCCCGCACACAGCAGAGTAGGCAGAGGGAACCTAGTGTTAAGGCACTTCGTTTCCCACTTTCCGAGTTCTGGTTATTGAGTTTCGTTCGTGATTGGAGTTTCGTTAAATATAAAGGGTATTTTTGATTTTTGACCGTCTGAATTGTATCATTGCAATAGTTAATAAATATTTTGTATTTTCACACATTTTTAGGCTAAATTAACTAAGCTTCTTAGTTTCTTAGTTTACCAATGTCAACTAAATAATCATTCAGTAAAGTAAATATGCTTCCAAATTTTTATGTTATATGGTACTAACATATGGCAAATTTTTGAATCAAAAACTACAAAACACCATTACAAACGAAATTTCCCATCTAAAAACATCACAGATTAATACAAACAAAAGCTTGTTTCTAGTCACTTCCCATCAATAGTGCTAAACAAATCGTATGAATGTACGTTATTAGTATAGAGAGTTAACCGCGTGTAAGGACCCGCCGCGCGCACGCCGGCGCTCGGAGGTCGGACCGCGACGCCTTGCCAGCGGGGAACTTGTTTGGTAGAAACTGGCGATAGTTGCATTAAATATTTGTAAAAATATGTTCATAATTTTTTTTAGATTATTCCACATTTGGGAATGGAAAATTTTCTTTCACAAGCTACATACATTTGTAAGAAGCGTCTAAGAATTTCGACGTAGCTTGATAAGTTAACAGTTTATTTGTTAGAAGGCTTGGATTGGCTCTATGGTAAATTTTTTACGGAAAAACGTTAATGTATATTTGCCAATGTTGATAAATTAAAAAGTACTCGTATTTAAAAAATGAGAAACAGTTTTAAAAAATCTGCGTTGTGGATACAATTATATATTTTTAATATGTAAAAAAAAACTACATATTTTTGTATACATTATTCCACGAATATTAGAAATACTTATTGTCTAATAAAAAACTTGCAACACAATCGTATGGATACACTCATTGAAAGTTAAAGGAGTGTGTGCGCGGGCGCATGTCCCTCTATTATGCTGTTCTGGAGGAGGGTCTGCAACGCCTAGACACAGTAGGGGATGTTATTCGTATAACAAGCTTGTATAACGGTTTTAAAATGTTGACAATATTTGCTAAAATATTGTGAATACTATGTTATATTTTAATATTATAATTATAACATACTGATAAAATATAAAATAAGTCACAACTTATCTGTCAACAAATCATTCAATTTGGATGAAATATCATTTGGTTCCGGTGTTACTGTTAGAGAAAAGTACCCATACAATAATTAATATTTATTTTAATATTGAAAAAGTAAAAAGACACATACAGACGTTTCACATTTTTGTTATTTATGTTATTCCACACTCAGGAAAGAAAATTATTTTTAGAAAACGTATATTTTAACCCGCGCCTATAGGAAACCGTCCAACCAACTACTAAGCCATATGTTCTCATCAAGCTAAGTCGAAATTCTTATATGTAGAAATAATTTATGTCTAACGACATAAATTATTTCTAAACTACGACATCTCTGTATGCAGATTTTTACAAATTTTCGTTATCCATAGGGTAATTAATACCTTTGATTTGTCATTTGGAAAGAGAAAAATGCTTTAGAAAAGAAACGCTACGTAAAATTTAAAATTAGGATAAGCAACCATCGATTTTCAAAATATAGATCATTATTTTTTTTGCATCGCATATAGATGATGGCGACGATAGGCAGAGGGAACCTAGTGTTAAGACATTCCGTTTTTTAGTCCACCTAATTTTCGAGAAACTCAACGTCTCAGTCAATCTTGTTACCAGAGGGCGGTAATAAAGACTGTGGTTTCTTGTAATAGAATAGAAAAAAATAGCATTATGTATGCAGTTTATTCTAAATTCCAAAACAATTCTTTAAAAAAAAAAAAACCTTCGAACTTTTTACGAGGGTTAAGGTGAACGATACTATTCATTCATTCTTCCTAACCTATAAAGATTTTGAATTCAAAATTCACGTTTTACATGTACTTAGTTATATTTAGTTTTTAAAATTTGCTTTATATAATATAGTTTCGCCAACAAAACTTTCTATATCTACACTAAATAGACGGATAAACAGACGAATTAGTTCGAGTAGTATTCAGAAGGGTTGTATATTTTAATTTGGGGTGAAGTGTTTATTTGCACTGATTGCTCTCACGGCTTCGCAGTGTCGGGCTTCGGGGATAGTCTTGTTTTCTTAAACGTATGGGGAATTATTTATTGTTTTTATTAGATCGTGTGACTCAGATTATTAGCATTTGTATGAATTTTCTATTTATATTAAGTGATATGTGTTTAAGAGATGCTATTTTAACTTCAGTCTGAAACATGGTGGAAGCGATGGTTACGAGTTCCAATATTAAGCGAGGGAATTTTTCGTGTTTATAATAAAATGTTATTTTGGGCTGTTGCATGACTTTTTTCAGTATTAGATACTGATTATCAATCTGTATGTAAATACATCAAATATAAGTAAATTAAATCGATTGACTGTTGAGAAGAAGATATTGTGCAAATTTATAAACAAATATATTTCTTACAGTTACAATTAAATTCGAATTCATAATTATGGACAATTTAGTAAATCCTAAGCTTAACTTCTCTTAATAATGAAATCAGAGTTCTAAAAAATCCCAAAAAGAATGATCTCATCATTCACATTTGATTACATCTAAAAATAGTTAGATGTAAAGAAATTAAACGTCTACTAACCTACTACTTTTATACAATCTGTTTAGTCTACCATAGAAGCGAGTCTTACAAAACAACTGTAGCTCGTATAATACGCGTAACATCAATAGAAAGGGATATTCTAGATTACTGCTTTATAAATATATATTGAATGAAGGTATATGTATATATTGTGGGTCAATAAATCAAATATAAATAAATAAATCAGCTTCACGCTGTATCCCGCACACAGCAGGAAACCTAGTGTTAAGACACTCCGTTCCCCACTTTCTGGCGAATTCTGGAAGCATTGCGTGTTGAGTGGCAGAACTCTGCCGCGCTTTTCCTCGACACCAGAGCGAAGAAATGGAAATATAAATTTAAGTAAGTATTTCATCTCCTCAAGTGGGGATCGAACCCAGAACCGGTCGGTTTTACAGTCACACTTTATGCCGCTGCGCCTCGACTGGCCTCAATTCTGGGTAAATACCTCCAAAATATGTGAAAACGAAACGTATCACCAGATTATTTTTGCTAAATCTGAGAAATGTAGAAAATATATTAAATAATTCATTTTCCTCAGTGGGAATAGAATACAAAACCGTCACATTTTTAGTCAGATGCTGTAACACTGCACCACGTAACCTCAAAAACACTAATTAGCAAAATCATAATAAATTATCACGATATGTAATTTTTCCATAAATTATTGAATTATTTTACTATATCGATTATAATTAACTATTTAATTTCTTATGTGGGACAGCAATGGATTATAAAAGCGATGGTTGGAGGTTCGATTTTCATTCGACGTGTCAAATTCGGGCTCAAAGTGGAGAGCGGAGTGTTCTAAAAGTATGTTCTCTCTATTATATGAAAAAGTAATGAAATATCGATACTAATATATATATATATATATATTAGTATCGATATTTCATTACTTTATATATATATATATATATATATATATATATATATATATATATATATATATATATACAATTTATGTATGTAATAACATCGAGTAAGTATACAATACGACGGATGCGAAACCGAAACAGTATTGAACGTGCTGTAGAACATAATTGCTTCAATCTACGTTAAAACACGCGCAACAGTATTTATTTATTTACTTTGTATTTACTGAAACATAGAGGGTGGCTAGTTTTTTTAGTTATTTTAGGGGATTTCGTGACATCGACTGCATTTTAACAGTCGTTATAAATTTTTATTTCACTGATATTCGGTGAGTGGAATATCTATTTCTATTTTGCAGGGGCCGGAACAGATAATAATCTAAAGATGTCATATCTGCAAAATATGGTGAAAGTTTTATCCCAGTTAAGCTGTAAAAGCTTTTGATGAGTGATTAAATTTGTATGGAGTTTTACTCTATCTTGGTGTAACACTATATCGTTTTGATAAGTAAATCTGGCATTCTTTTTTAAAGTACATCATTCCAGGCCAGGCAAATCGAGTTTCATAAACAAGTGAGTTGAGTTCGATAAATTTAGACTTCAGTGAAAGTCTCACGTATTGTAATTTACCAGCTTGAATCAATTAGTGCCTTTATTGTGTCTTTATCAGCTTCAACCGGCGTTCCAGGGTTTAGTGCGTCTTCAACATCAAAATTGCCATATTGAAATTTTGCAAACCAGTTCTGACCCAAGCGTACGGTCAACACATCTTCTCCATACATATTAAATCTATTTTTTTTTTGGCTTAAATAGCATTTTCACGTTTTCTATAATAAAAAAAAATATGATGAAAAAAATATGATAAATTGCTTATTGCTCCCCATATTTAAAGAGGACCCAAACGAAAAGTTGTTAGTAGACAGAGCTCTGCATTGAGATCCAACACCCAAGACGCAACGTTTCAGAATTTGACGAATGGTAAAAAACGGAGTGTCGTTAGTTTCCCTTTGGTTACTCTGTTACCTGCAGGATACAGTGTTAATATGTTGCATATTAAAACTTATATATTAAATTATACCTAATATATGAAAATTAAACTATCAATATCATTGTTTCACTTTACAAAATGAAAGCAAAGTAAGTTATGAAAATAATTCTTGTATAAAGCAGTAGTCAGTACAATATTTGTCTGAAGCGCCTAAACATAATGTCGACTGCGGCTGAACGTGCCTCCACGTAGAGTCGCCATGAGTCTCTAACGTATAGGAAATATACAGTATTTGTTATATTATATTTATATTGTTTATAAGCGTTTTATAATTGTTATTTAATTCAATAAACAAAAAATGAATCAGAAATAAAAATAGAACGAGAATATCATATCAGTTTCATATTTCGATTCAATGTTGATTTTTCGTCGTAAAAAAATATATTTTAATCTATAATTGTACATAAAAATTATAGGGACACCTACTCGATCTAACTTTAAAAGCAGCTATAGATTGGGTTGTTATTCATTAAATTTACAAAAAATGTTGTTATTATTATATCCATACAAATATATACCTATATATGCTATAGCTTTCTTCAATAAATTAAATTATTAACTGAAATGTTTGAACTAGCTTTCTTAGTAAATTATCAAAAAAAGCAAAATCTTTTAGCTTTACGCTGTGACCCTCCTATAGCAGGGTTGGTAGAGGGAACATGCCGGATAAGGCATTGCCTGTTGAGTGGCGGAACTCAATACTGCGTTTTGCTTTGTTGAATGAAATTCAAAGAAAAAACTAATTGAATTTAATAATTCATCCCCGCCAGTGGCAATCGAACAGACAACTGTCGCGTTTACACACGCGTACACACTTGTGCCACTGCGCCACGATGGCCTGATACATGAACTATTCAACATTAAAAAATATATATACGTTACAATCGAACCAGTAATTCCTGAGATAAGCATGTTCAACCGAATAAACTCTTAGTACAGAAAATATATCCATAAACTCTTTTATCCCAATATTGAAATAGAAATGGTGTCAGTAGTTTATTAGCAAAATCTTGTGAAAACACGATCGCGGCGACCCGCGCGCGCGTGGTGCCGACTGCCGAGTTTCCGACACGCTACACTACCATTGTGTTCTACTAACGCAGCACTTTTGTCTGTTTGTACGTTACATTTTATGCTAGCTTGATTCCGGGGTGTGCTTGGAGCTGAATAAGTATTCAGAGAAAATTATATAATATATATATAAATATAAGTGGGTATTTTTATAGACATATCTATCTATACATAATAGATATTCAGAGAAAAAGTATTTTTGTATAATATGATTGTTAAATTGATAAATTATTTAATTTAATTTAACCAGAGATGCTTCCATGAAAAATATTATATATACCACCACAATTGGAACCAAAAAATAATATAGGTAACCATATTTATTTATTTTGATAAATTTAAGACAGTTAGTACTTATTAGAAAGCATGAGGTATCTACGTTATAATACTTACGGTAAAGTCATTATGAGATATAAAGAGATATTTTTTTTATTTTTCTTGTTAAGAAAGTAGAGAAAAGCTCCTTAGACTCAATGACCGATGGAGGATTGATTCCAACTTAGCCTTAAGTAAATATATTAAGCGTAAATAATATTCTAATTGGAATTGTAACCAAGGACCACAGTATGCATCGTTCAAAAATCTATACATTTCATCTGCACTACCATTGCGTCTTTAGCATGGCAGCATAAAACGTATTAAAATATGAAATTATTTTTTATTATATTAAACAACTTTGTGAATATTTAACTTTACTTTGTATCATGCATAAATAGGATATTGCGCTAAGTGTCAAAATTGAACACCGTGATTTGTCTTGTTACCAGAGCAAGGAGATGAATATATTTTTTTCCATCGAATGAGATCCTAACCTTCAACCGTTGCGTTAGTAATCACACACGCACAGCTGCTGCGCCATAATGTCATCATTTTAAGAATAAAAAATAATCAATCAAAAATAAACACAACAAATATAAGTGTAACAAAAACCAAAACGACTGTCCGTCCGTTCATTGACGTCAGCTATCAAAATAGATGGGAGTTTCATATAAATAACATAAATTGTAGAGACTTTGATATAAGAGATCTAAATGATACCTACCTAGGTGTCTACAGTGACTATATACTGTATCTGTGTGGTGTATGCAAACAGTATAAAACAACGGTCCGCACCAGAGGCACGTAGGGGGGCGTGTCGGGCAGTGGGCGGGGCGTATATGTATATTTATATGATGATATATTTCACAGCTAAAGCTATCTAAGGATATAGTATATAAAATTTCATTTATTAAATGTAAATCTTATTGTTCTTGTTTTTAGTGAAACTTTAGTGGGAAATATTTTTCATATGGCAGGTACCTACTATACGCAGTTATTTATATTAGTATGGTAGAGTAGTGATACAGTAGGTACATTAGTAAATTACTATCGCAGAAATGTTTTGAATTTTAAAGTAACTCGTTGGGTATAAGATTTTTTTGAGAGAGAACCTAATGTTCATCTTTAAGCCCGAATTCGATACTGGAGGGAGAAAAAAAATAATTAAAATCCATTAGCTCGAGTGTGAATCGAACTCACAACCATAGCATTTATAATTGAACATCCTCTCACAAGGAGTCTGACTATAGCAGATATCCTTTGCCCATTCGTAAATATAAATAACAATCCATGATCACATCTTAATACCTCAATACGTATGTATATGGTTGTGATGATATAAATATAATAGAAATCGATCTCCACTAGGGTGCAAGAATTATTATTTATTAATATTGTCATTTCTGCATTCTGGCACCAATGCATAGCCCGGCATTGAGTTTCGCTACACTACTTGAAAAAATTGGCGGAAATTGGGAAACGGAGTGGTCTTAAAAGTAGTTTCATAAACTACTTTTAAGACCACTCCGTTTCCCAATTTCCAGATATCCGTATCTGCAGGATTTTTTTTAGCTAAAAATCAAAAATTAAAGAAATTGTTTAATTTTTCCTATAATTATTTGCTGTTTTCTAAGCGTTGCAATGAACTCTTTTTCTATACTTACAAGTGCATAAGCATGTCAGGGTCTTAGATTAATTAAAATTTTAAAATGTACAAATTTAGTTTATTTGTTACTACAATGAGCTCGATTTTTATAATTATTTTATAATACAAAAAAAAACCATTCAAAAATTTAATAAAATTAATAAACGTTACAGAATTGTATTAAATACATAAAAACGTGTGTATAAATCTATTAAAATATTTACACCATTAAAAATAATTAATGAGAAAGACGACGCGTTTTTTTATTGTTATATTAAATAATTGAATAATTTATAAGGGCGAAATGACAAATTTAAGTTACAATTTATGACATATACAGTGTTGGGATACACGATTAATGTTCATAAAGCGCCGCCATTAAACCAGTCATACTAAATAAACTCCTAAACAACGCGTGTAACATTCAAAAACAATATTTACAGACCGTGATAAATCGAGTTATGCTCTAATGTAACCCTAACCCAACCCTATGGTAACACTGACGTGTTAAAAAACTTTACAACAACCAAAACAATTGCGTTATATAAAAATAACTTTTATGGTTCAGATGATAAAGTCCTATGGGAATGCAGGTATAATTTAGTTGATTCGCACGTATCGAATAGGAGGGGTTCGTTGCCTGGGCGGAGACAGAGGCGGGGCCTGGCCACCAGTCGCGCAGGCACCACAGTTCGCAGCGAGCGGCTCGCGATGCCGCACAGCTATGAGTCCTCCGAGTTTTGCGATACGAGATCTCCTGCCCGAGGCCTCCTCCCGCTCGCCCTCGCCCTCCGACACCGAGCTCGACGTGACCGGCACCGAGACCCCGCCGCCTGGATCCTCGCAAACACCAGATGAAAAGAAAAACGAGAAACCTGCCTACAGCTACAACGCGCTTATAATGATGGCCATAAGGAGTAGCCCCGAAAAAAGATTAACTCTGAACGGCATTTACGAGTATATTATGAAAAATTTTCCGTATTACAAAGAAAATAAACAGGGGTGGCAAAACTCGATACGTCATAATTTGAGCTTGAACAAGTGTTTTGTAAAAGTGCCGAGACACTACGACGATCCGGGGAAAGGAAATTACTGGATGCTGGACCCGTCTTCCGACGATGTGTTCATTGGCGGCACTACAGGGAAGCTGAGGCGGCGATCCACCGCGGCGTCACGGTCTCGCCTGGCAGCATTTAAACGAGGTGCGATATTGCATCCAATGTTCGGTAATCCCTACGCTTCGTTAGTAGGACTATATCCGCCTCTGTTATCAGTATATGGTAGATATGCTCTTCCTAGTCCTTTATTGAGGCTGCCACCGCCACCCCCCAATCCTTACCACCAACTATATAGGAGGATCCATGGCTTATCACCGCCGGTGAGCCCGCCCGACCCCGATCCCGACTCCATGGTGAAGCACAGTTGATCTTACTGTCCCCCGGTATCCCCTGGATACCGCACTCAAGACCAGTGATGAACTGTGGATGTGTCAGACTGTGATAGATGGACGCTAATGTGTATTATAATTGTCTGTTTCTGTAAAAAGTGGTACCGCTATTTATTTATTTAAGTAAGAATCTATTTAACGAATTAAATACAATAATATTAAGAGGCTAAATTATAAGTATAATGCAATAAAAGTAATTTGAAAAAATATATGTAAGACTTGTGTTTTGTTTCGTCTCCTTTTAGTTATGTATTTTAAAATAAAGCAATAATCCCATAGATATGGTTTTAGTAGGATAATTTAAATATTTTAAAGTATGTGAGGTCAAGATGACGTCGTGGACTCGTGGTGCAGTTGATATATCTGATTATAAATGTGATGCCTATGGGTTCAATCTAATTTGATATATTTGATTAAACATAAACTTATGATTATGCCATTTATCTTGCTTCTAATGATTTTAAATATGCAGAAATAAAAATTCCTGGTAAATAGGTCCGTTATCACTATATTTTTTCTGTTTACGTTGCCAAATGAAATATGGTTCTCTTATGGTAAACATGTAAATATGGTTGCCTTTATCCTCGGGCCGTTTTATAAATAAAAGTAACTCTACTTTTTAAATAAATATTCATCAAATGAAGTCTATTTAGTGTTAGATAAGACACTTCATTCTCTACTTTTCGATATTATACAGTTCATCTGCGGGGCTGAACTTAACGCCGTGTTTTGTCTACTAGTACATTGAGGAGAAAATAAATATTTAACATTTATTTACTCATCAATATACTAGTAGTCATTTTAACTTTATTTTTTTTGCATTTCTTTATAATTGAAAAAAATTAAAATTAAATTAGCTTCACGCTGTATCCCGCACACAGCAGGGTAGGCAGAGGGAACCTAGTGTTAAGACACTCCGTTCCCCACTTTCTGCCGAATTCTGAATTTTTACAAATCTCCCGTATTGAGAGCTTGAACTAGTGACATCAGGAGATAGGTATTGTACGTAAAATTAAAGAAACATTACGTGCTGGATGCCGAATGCTGGATAATTTAACTAGATCGAGTGGGAATCGAACTTAAACGATTACGTCACTTCTTTGCCTTGGTGCTACAATGGAGTGTTCATAATTTATACTATAAACTTTGTTGTCTTGTCGGTACATGACGGCGTTAAGACACTTACTATTACGAAAATGCGGTGAAATGCGGAGAACAAAGTGTAGGTATCCTTTTACACGAGAAAGAGCGAGAAGTTATTTTTTAATTTCTATAAAATTATTTGCGCTCTTTGCCAATTAGGGGCGCGTTGAAAAAAATCTCTCTAATTCAATATTAATAAAATAATTACGTTTTTTTTTACCAAAATTAGCAGTTTCAATCAATATTCAAAATATATAATTTCACGGGATATCTATTTTTGTTAAGATGTCTAATATTATTAACGATTTAAAGATTTTTTTTCTAGTATTACGCTATATCTCCTTTACAGCAGGGTTGGCTGATGGAACCTAGTGTTAATACACTCCGTTCCCCATTTACGCTAATTTTTCGACGCACTGCGTCTTGAGTGGCGGAACTCAGCACCGTGCTTTGTCTTTTTAACAGGGCGTAATAATAATGTTGAAAAGTGATGAGCAGAATTATGAATATACTTAATTCCTCCGAGAAGGAATTGAACCCACAACCGCAGTCAGACGCTGTGCTGCTGCGCCTTCTAATATTTCTTAGAAGTGATAATAAAATAGAACAAGTGTGAGGAGATTTGGAATTCTTTGAATCTTATCAGCCTTATTAAGTATAATTATGCACAAGCGGGTGACTTTAAATACGACAATTTCAATATACATCAATATACAATGAGAAAATGAAAATGAAGAACGGAAGTGTTTTAATTGGAACAGAGTTTTTTTTACACTAGGTTCCCAGGTTCCATTTAAAAAACCTGAGCTAAAACCTAAACCTTAAAAACCAAAAAATGTAGCTCAGAGCGTCATTGACTATTTTATTAACAAGTAATAAAAGTTTGTTTTTTAAAAAAGTTTTATTTTAATAAGATAGTTTCTAATTGTCTCAATTTCAAAGCAGAAACAGATTTTTTATTTATTTCTGTTGAATACATGTACTATTTACAAATATATTCAAGGCATAACTATCACATTTTACTTGTGTAAAGATTTTAGATAAATTTAGATTTAATTTATGAGATAAATTTAGATTTTGCTAAAAAATGGCCATAAAAGGCCTTTTTTAAAGTTACTAGTGTGCTATTTATTATATGGTGAATGTGAGTTTTTAAGTTTGATCACTTTCATTGATGTCGGCTCTAACCGCCACCGTTTCTTTTAAGTGTTTATTTCTGCTTTAGCAAGAAAAAGTGCAGCGTAGAGTTACGCCATCCAGAGAGGAACGGACTTCTTTCCTTAACACTAGCTTCTCTGTGCTCACCCTGTTGTGCGGGAAAATGCGTGAAGCGGTTATTTTTATCAAAATCTAAATCCAAAATGCAACTGCATTCTATGTGAAGCACTTTGATTGTTACCAATAGATACGTTGTACGGTGCAGTCGTCGTACCGCAGCTGCCACAGCTTCCGGCGATGCGCTATCATCACAATTGTTTAGAAGTGGGATAAAAATCTTTATAATACCACACTTTAGTCATTTTTAACCTCTTCATTTTGATTCAGAATTCAAGTAAGTTAAAGGTATATTAAGTTTTACTCGTATGTAGGTATGTATTTTTTTTACTTTTATATTTTTTTATTTTTGTATAGTGATTTGTATTAGTCGTAAATAACAGGGTAGACAAAGATTAGGGTTCAAACACGTCGTTCTTCAATTTCCGTCCGAATTTTGTGGTATTGTATGTTGTGGGTGTTGGCGGAACCTAACGCTGTCTTATTGATGAAAATAATGGAAAATATCTGTCAAGTGCAATTCGCCTCGTCCACCAAGAGTTCGGTATTGTTCAATTGCAGGTTTGAATGCTTACGGGAATTATAACTTATAAAAGTTGAAAAACTTGTTTTCCTACCAATAGATACGAATGAACTAGTTTTGTATGAAATTAACTTGAACTTAAAAGTTTTTAATGGTTTTTTCTTCTAGTTGTACTGTTCTCACTTCCTTCCAAATTTTCTTCTGTTTTTTTTCTTTTAATATGCAGAACCCTAAAAAAAGCAGCTTTACGCTTTTTCCAACTTGGCAGAGGGTATCTCGGGTTAAGACACTCTTTTCTTCACTTTCCGCCCAACGTAGACAAGAGACGAAAGTCAACAACGGACTGTGGCTAGTTACCAGAGCGGTGAAATGAAAATAATCCACTACTCTGTGTTGAAATCGAACTTACAACCGTTGCGCTTAAAGTCAGACGCTGTATCACTGCGCTACAAAGGCCTCTAATAATAAAAATAATATATATATAATAATATATAATAACATCTATCGAACGGGAATTAAATGTATAGAGTTTTATCTTAGCCTGCGTATCAATTTTAAATTAACATATTATTTTAATTTAACATATTCATATTTTTGAACCCAGTGCAGTTTAAGACACTGCGTTCCCTCTGCCAAATTTTCGCCATTGCATATTGCAGAACTTAACGGCACGCTTTTGCCTAGGTACCAAAGCGAAGAAATGAAAATAGAAATAAAAATAATTTATTGCTCCGAGTAGGAATCGAACCCACAACAATCGCGTTACAGTCACACACTTGAACCCCTAACACATATTCTTATCATAATATCAAAACGCTTATATTTTTTTATATAAAAGAAAGTACCTATTAAGAAACTGGCAAAGCTAACGTTTGACCTGGTTTTAGTTAAAGAAATCGTTAGTTAATAACAACCGAACCGCTTCCGAGCGGTGGACGATTAACGGCAATCTAATCAAAACAATTTCGCAAATGTTCAATCAATTGAATTGAATTAATTGAGTAAATTGATTTTTTTTAAATATAGTATTTGTAATATTTTAAAATGTATTGTTTGATTTTTTTCGCTTTGGTAATTTGACAAAATGACGGGGTTGAGCTCCGAAATTAAGGCTAGGTTCCCTCTGCCTACTCTGCTATATAAAGGATAGCGTGAAGCTTAAAATGTAATTTGAGATTTTTTTTATATTTATTTGTGACGGTCGTGACGCAGTGGGACAGGGGAACGTCTGTAAAAGCATTCGTGTATGTTCGATTTTTGCTGATAAGAACGTATGGCCTAATAGAACTTTTGGATGGATTTAAAGACGTTTTATTATTTCATATGAAGCAATATAAGTGTCTTTGTAATTAACATGATGAGAAAACATGGATTAATGGGAAGAGTGATTAAGTGGTTTCTAAGAGGCGTGGATTCAAATCTCGCTACGATCAAATTTTTCATACATTTTCAAATAAACACCAAAAAACATTGCGTGTTGACTGCCGGAACTCAAAGCCGCGCTTTTTCCTCCTTAGAGAGAAAATTAAAATATTAAAAAATATTTCCTCGGGCGGGAATCGAAACCACAACCTATCGCATTTACACCTGCCACTGCGCTACGACTGACCTCATATACAAAAAAATATATATATACAAATCCATTCAATCAAAGATTATCCTAAAACGACGAACCGTCTTAATTGCGAAAAGCTTCCGATTGCCCATACCTGACCGATCCAATCAAAACAATTTCGCGATAGCTCAATCAATGTAGGATTCTTGATTGACTTCTAAAATAACCTATATTTATTTGATTATTAATTTACTAACAAGTAACACGTACAAGAGTGTGACGAATTGAAATATGGCTTCATTTATTGATAGTGGACTTTAGGGTTCTTGTACACTAGAGATGTTTTTTTAAGAATATAACTTTATTAATATATCGTTTATTCATTTTATATATGCTTGAAATATTAAAGAAAACGTAGATATAAAGATTTTAAAGTGACGGGATTCGAATCCCCACTTTCCGGATACCAACCTTGTTCTATACTGTTTTCTTTTCTAAGTATGGAATAAAAATATAAGGGTTATGTAAATGTTGTGTGTTAATTAGTTCATTTGTAGATAATAATACTAGCTATTATTATAAATGAACTGATAACACCATAGAGTTTTTTTTTAAATTAGCAATTCCTAAGGTTAGTGTATTAAGCCTAAAAAAATCCTACCTATAGATAGATGATTATGCGTATTTGGTGAAAAAAACACTTCGCTATATTCGTTAGAATAGAAGTTAAAGCTAAGATAGTTAGCTTCACGCTGTATCCCGTACACAGCAGGGTAGGCAGAGGGAACCCAGTGTTAAGATACTCCGTCCTTCATTTTCTGCCGAATTCCTGAGGTATTGACTGATAACTGGCGGAACGCAATGCCGCACTTTGCCTTGACACCAGAGCAAAGAAATTATAGTATATTTAAAAAAAATATTTCATTGCCTTAGAATTTATAACATTTATCTTTAAAATATATGAATTGTTACTTATATCACTATCTGTTGATATTTATACCAACAACTATCAAAATGATATATAAGTCGTTCTTCATTTCTTCTCAATGATATGTAGGTATAGGTAGGTACATCCTTTTATTTCTTTTCAGTAATTAAATAATTGATTGAATGATAGGATTTAAAATTTCCAAAGCGATGAGAACGGAATAATTTAACTTCAGAGCGGTAAAAACAAGATAAGGACTCCAATAAAATTATTATTAATATAAAAACGATTGAAAAAGCTTCTATATCATCATGACTGTGTAAAACAGCTTTATTATTATTAGTATAGTTTCTAACATATTATTTGTGAAACTTGTATGATATATGGCTAACGGTACTTTTGAATCGCGATTAATTCAAATCGTCCTTTTGATAGACTCGCGAAATATTATAAACATTTATATATAATAACTGTTAGATATTGGTGATTACTTTTTAATATCTATCAGAAATTCATTAACAAACAGCTATAAATAAAAATATTGAAAGTTGAGATCTTTAATGAAGTAATTGAAAAAAAATCTGTTGAAATATTTATTTTCTTTTGATCTGTGTGTAACTAGTTGTTAGAATCTATATTTAAATTAAATATTTTAGAAACATCATATTGTTTCAATATTACGTATGACACTGTGGATTTCATGCGTAGAAATTGATTAAGAAATAAGCAAAATTTTTATTTTAGTTTTGTGCTATATTTCGCATTTAGCACGGTTCGCAGAGGGTTAAGACACTCCACTCCCCACTTTCTGCCGAATTTTGAATACATTTAGTTAATACTTAGTATTTTATGGATTCACCATGTGGGTTCCTATCGTGTTGCAGGTGAGGTCAGTACCCACGGCTTAAGGGATTCCTTTATATGCACATTACCCTCACCTTCATCAACCGAGATCTTCCTTCTACCTATATAAAGTTGATGGGTCCGAATTGAGCAAATATTATACAAGCAGTATAGGTTTTTACTTTTCATTATAAAATTTCATGTAATTCTATTTTTGTATTTTTCGTTATTATTATTTCCGTCAATATTTAGAAATGTTAAAAATGTTAAAAGTCGAACGAACTTTACGGTCCTGGATTCCATTAAAAATCATTTATATTCAATAATGTTTATTAAAGTAGCTAACTGATTTGACATTATGCGATATATATCTACTGATTTAGCAAAATGGAAAAAAGTAATAAAACTAGATATAAATATAAATCCAAGCAACGCCCATAACTCTTGTCAACATCAACAGGTGCTTCACATTTCAATTTAACAAATATATATAGCTATTCGGCCAATATTGATACAACTCACTTGGCAGATCTAAGAGACAAAAATTAAACGGTAACGTGCCAACAAAAACAACGTAACTTGAGACCGGTATAAGCCGCGTAAACCCGGCCATTTCTCATTCGACAGAAAACATCTTGCGCGCTAGAAATATTGTGAAAAGCTGCGCGCGCGCACCTCGCTGTAAATTACTAAGTCTCGGACATTTTTATTTTCCGATAGCTACGAGTTTCTTTTTTGGTAAGATTTTATATGTATACATTTTATATGTACTGTTCAATTTTATAATTTCATAAGATTGTCTGAGCAGTTAATGATGTTGATTGAACTCTTTTAATATTTATTAATAATAATTTCTATTGATAAAAGAAGACTTAAAAATTTTTAGTATTTCATGTATTTACCGTACTTGGGAAACTTGAGAATAGGTTAGAAAAAACTTCCATTGGCCAAGTTCTCTGCCTAACCAATTTCGATATACATTTTTTTATGGAAAAAAAGCGTGCGAATCACTTGATGGTAAGTGATCACCGCCGACCCCGACCCCGTGTAACACCAGAGAAACTACTGGTGCATGGTTGGCCTTTGAGGTGGAAATTGAGAAGAAAGTTCATATGAAACCGCACAGTAGTGTAGGGCCACGTATGCAGGTGATGAGGATGGTATTTGTGGTCGAGACATACTATGCAGTTAGAAAATTCGGCTGCAGGTAATATGTCAAACAGTTCTCCATAACGCACCCAATGATAAGTGCAGTAGAGAACGCGCAGCGAAGAGACGTCTCTTCGCTAAGCCTAAGTTCTATGATTATTGCGTTCAGCCAGGCCCATCCTTAATACAATATAGTATACACATTAAAATTACAGTGTATTACAAAAAACCATTTCAACACTCAAATAGGGGCGCCATTAGACAGCCATAAACAACGTTAATCCGCGTCTCACCGCGACGGGACAAGCTTTTCGATTTCTTGTAAATAATTGTAAATCTACGTCAAAACCTAAAGACAAATACATATGTTAGAGGATTATTGAGATTAACCCGTTTCACTTTGTTTTACGAGACGCTTCAGGCGACTTCCCGACGCGTAATCCCCTTAAATACGACGCATCGATTGCTTTAAATATGGATTTTGTGTCTGTTTTTGTTTTTGTTTGGTATGTGTTTGGGTGTTTTCCAAGAATAGACTAGTATGTAAAATATTTAGGATTGATCGGAATTGAACCCACAATCCTTTTTGTGAAGGCACCTTTAACCATGATGATGTCAGAGAATGTCAAAGAAAGCATTTAATTAGGAATAAAGGCGTTTTGTTGTTGTACGATGTTTCTAAATTAGACCCCAATTGGGGAATGATATATCTAAATTACAGATTTTTCTTTATTTCTCAATTTTCGTTGACCTTAGTCTCATGTTTTAAAATGACATGAAAACAAAGTTTGAATCATTTGATAAAAGACAAGCAATGTCACAGGTAAACACTATACATACAGAAAATTCTAAACTGTCATAATATATTCTATTCTATACATGGATTTGTGCGTACAATACGATTAAAGATATGAATGAAATCACCACAATTAATCCTTTCGGTCGTAAATTTAGCAAAAAAGAGATTATACATCGCAAAATGGTCACTTTTCGAAATATTTATTTATATATAATGCCATATTGTCATTGTGTTTATACATATTTAGTTTATTCATAATATACGCTTGTTTGCTCACGTTGCTCCAACTACCCTTTGAGACGGATGTTTAGAAAAGAATATTGAATGAAAGTTGCTTTTGCTAATTATTATTGGTATTGTAAAGATTTTTAAATCTTACGCGACGGAAGAATTGTCGTATTTATATATTTGATGCTTATTATAGATTATTTCTTGGTGCATGCTGTGTGTGATCTTATTTTTGTGAGCTTTTATAATATTTGTGAGTTATTTGTTATTATGAGGATTAGTGTTTTGTGATTTGTCGTCTTTGCTACAAAATCGATTATAAAATTCATCGTAGCGGACATTAGACGTCTTTGTTGGACGTCACAGTTACTTAATAATATGATAACAGTATAAATATAACAGGTTACAAAAGAAACACCTGACACTAGGCAAAAAAATGTGCACTGGATTATTTAATCCGTAGTTGTCTTAACTTTATCAGGACTGATGTTTAAATTCAATTCTCTAAATAGGTACAACCAATTTGAATCTTTAGAGCCTATTGTACTTAAAACAGCTACATGATATATTTCAATTAAGTGACGATAGTCAACTATTATAATATTTTGTTTATTTGTTTTGTTTCTTCTTAAAGGAGCTTCCGTGGTATTCCTTAAATAGCAGGATAGGCAGACACATCCAAGTGCCGAGACACTACGTACTTCCATAAATTCGAGATGAGAGGCGTAAATCAAAACCGCAGTTTTTTTTATCAGAGCAGAGAAATTAATGATAATTCATTCACTCCAATGCGAACTGAATCGAAATTATCAGAGTCCCACTGCGCTACGATAAATTCACTTACTAAGGAAGGTGCTATAACAAAGAAAAAATAATACAAAGAACGAATTAAGTAGAAATGGCGTTAAATATGATTGTTATACATCCATCCATTTAGCTATTCATTAATGAAAGTAATGTAGTTACCGAGAGCGCGCGGTGTTTAGTAAACATATCCGAGCTTTATGAACTCTTCGCTGCCTTCAGATGTTTCATAACATTTTAGATTCTGAGAATATCTGTTGATTGTTTAGAACATGCGAATTGGGAGGTCTTGTTTGTGAAATTTCAATTTCAGGTGAATTTCT